>QTSX02001453.1:180502-470443 GCA_014839935.2 Entomophthora muscae | reverse complement strand
TAAACAAATTTATGTAGTTTGGTTTATTATAGTAGAGCTGAGATAAAATATCAAAAGTTTACTCTTTCGAGGACAACTTACTTCGATAATTATCTAAAGTTTTGTATCAGCCCACTTAAATTAACAACAAAAATCCCAATAAAAGTCAAATTATATCTAAACAATAAAATCATAAAAAATGGTGTGCAGAACAAAGCTATGCCATTTTATTTATTTCGATGATTAATTATAGGGAATTATTTAGCTCTGATTGGCAGGAATTAATTTGCATCGTCAGTCTAGAATTTTCTGGTTTAAGGGCTGCTTATTTTAAACGTTTCACATTCCGTCATATGTCAGCAGTTGCTAAGCAACTTGACAAATATTTGACGTTGGATGTTGAGAGAGAAATGTAGCCCTGTACAGTGAAATGACGCAACCGCAACACAGATAGCTTTAGATGACATCAAAAGCTAAGATAAATCATGCTCAGCCTGGATCCGAAATGCTATATATTAGGTTTACTTAACCCCTCAGCTTCTATTACCTTGCCAGCTTTTCTTGTGCTGCTCTAGTTCCGCTTGGTCCTCTTCCATCACTTGGATGTATGTTCCTGGTCTGCCGCCTCCTCCGCTGCCCTATTGATTTGGTACTTGATTATTTGTATCAATTACTAACTATTTGAAATAATTTCGGCATCTTTAGTGCCCTGGAATCCTTGTGATTCGTAGTTCTTGTGTCCTTGTGTTTCATGCTTCGGGTGTCTCTGTGGTTCTGGGGTATGGTTCATTCTCGTTTTGTTCTGTTTCTTGTGTGGTTCATTCTCGTGTGTTTCTGGTGTGATTCATTCTCGTGTGGTTCTGCTTCCTGTATGTCCTTGTTTACTGTGCTTGTGGGTGTCCCACGCAGCAGGTTGTTTGCTGCTAGAGGTGCCGCTAATGCTGCGGAAGCAAACAGGTTCTGCTATATTCGCTTTCCTTAAAGAGATCGATAAATTCTTACTCCGGCGGTGGCTGTTTTACCAAGAGTGACTTTTCCTCGTGGCAGACTAAAATACTTACTGGTATACATCCTGGCCCTCTAGCGATTCATGCACCTAAAAATGCCATAGAGCACAATTTCCCTAAAAGTAGCCCATCAACTGCAGCCCGCCCTTTTGCCAAAACACTACTTTCAAGGCTTGACTGCTTGTGTAATCGACGCGCGCTTATAGCAATTAGCTACTAAAGCAAGCAGATTATCATGTAAATAAAATAACAAATTTAATGGCCCATTTGTTTTAATTTTATCTTATTTAATACTTAAAATATTTCAATGAGCAAAATTCAATCTTATAGTAGTTTTAAAATAAAAGTGGTAATAAAACTTATCTATCTGCTGTACAAGTCAAATCGAAAAAACTCCCCAATTTATCCAGAATTTCTTATTACTCAAGTGAAGTCTGCTTATTTTTATTGGATCTTATCCAGGATATATAATCTCTTAATAGGCTTTTGAATATACTGCTGGGATTGAAGACTTATTATATCATAGATCTTATATCCCTTAAATAATCTTTTAAAGCCACGTTTACATACTGCTTTATTTTGAAAATCCAGAGTTTGATTACGTATTTATTTCAAATAAAATCCTCTTTGTGTTTCATATAATATCTGGAATCGAAAGGCCTTTACTTGAGTTATCAATTTAGTTTAATATACTTAAAAACTATACCTTTTTGTTAGCGTAATCTCCAATACCACAAGTATTATTTAGCCTGTGCTGAATAAACTTTATTACATTTACATAAATTCCAAACTATTCAAGCAACAGAAAACTACAGTAAGGTTTATGTAAGATGTCATATTAGTTTAAGCTTGCCTTTTCATAGCAAAACTAATTCTTTACGAGGGTTTATAATCGCTGAAATACTTTTTTATGAAATTTTCTGGTGTGCTTCACCTTTTAAAAGTATCAAGGTAATGGTATTACTTAATACTCAAAAAAAACATTTCCCTGCTTTTTGATTGGTATCTTTACTTTTTTATATAGCTCTTTTTAAAGCTGGAGTAAATATTTGGTGTTTAAACTAAATTTTATTTATAAAATCATTTATAAGAGATCAATATTTCTTTTTTTATCTATAAATTGTGTCAAGATTTCTGTTATTGAGAGATATACTTTATTGATTTTGATCAGGAGCGACTTTTGGGGAAGCTTCAAATATGGAATTAAGAAGAAGAAAAGCATATTTTATTGATAATACTTTAGACTTATATAGCTTGTGCTGTGACAGGGAATTGAGTTGGATCAAAAATAAGGATGGTCATGTGCAGAATGGGTTCAAGTTGCTGGATACCTGGACAAGTCATGTGATATAGGTTTGTTGCCTTTCCCAGTATGTTGAACTGTATATTGGATTGGCACCAAACTGGGCAATGACTGAATGTCAACTGTGTTGGTGGCAACCCAAATATCAGTACATCCAGCTCCTTGACAATTTATATATGTTTATTTTAGACTAGATGGTTGCCCTGTCCAAGGACAGATATAAAATTAAATATAATATATTTTTGCAACATCTACAATTACTCCCTCTTGGGGAAGTCATTTACCAACTGATCATTAGGTTGGTGGCACCCTTATCAACCACCCATCTTATACGGTGATCAAAGCTTTTGAATCCTAAGTGGAACATTACTTGGATAAGCCTCATGAAAGTCATGATGTACATGGACAGTATGTGGCTTCCCATGATACTATATAATACTCTAAACTCATATCAATGAAATATCATTATATGCTTAAAGTTTCCCCTTTATTTTGTTTATATACTTTGTCAGGATTTTTTTAATATTGACTAATTAACAGATTCAACAAATTAATGCAGGCCAGCAGTTAATCACTCTTAGGAATGGTTTCAACAAAATAATGTGGGACACGGGATTGTGGAATCAATGATCAAATCATATCTTGACATCAACAAATTCATGCATTGCAATTAATGAATGGAACATACAATTACTGTCCCTTAATTAGTTCACTTCAACAACCACCTCAAACATGCTTCTCATAATAATTACTATTCTAAACTTTAGTTATATCCTAGAACAAGAGGGCTGTCATAAGAACCATCATCTGCATTACATCTAGAAGAGTCCAAAATGGACTGGGCTGTCAGGCCAAACACTCTAAGATAAACAGGCTTGAGCCTATTGTATTAGAGTAGCTCTGATTAAGTGAAAACAATCATCTCCATGAACTAGTAGCCAACCACTAGCTATCTAGCCCTGAAAGTGGCTCAGGTAGACAGAAAGGATACCAATCTGTGGACAATGTCAATTTAGCCTTTGGTTAAAACCACCTCAAAAAGGATGGGCCTCCTGCCGTGCGGACCTAATGTTACTTCAGTCTCTTTTAGCGTCGTGAGCTAACTCAGATAAAACGCGGGCAGGCAGGCCACCTTAAAGCCAGTCCATTAGAATAAAAGACTGATGATTCCTTATTGACTTGATGATTGATCCAAGTCTTATTTCCTTAATGAAATCCTCTCTTAGGCTTTATTAGTTGAGAGCAAAAGATGATACTGTCATCATACAGTATAATTATCTATAGTAAAATATAGAGATAACTATGAACTTGTATCCAGAAGTAGGAAGAACCGTCCCAATTCCTTTGGCCTTGGTCCTGTCAGACTTGCTACTTCTGATGACAACAAAATATTCTGGGCCAAAGGTTACACCAAAGTCACAGGTTCTCTGTACTTTCCTAATGTTAGAAGACTTAGGATATCAGCTGACAGATGATAAAATACCATGGTCTGCAATTGTATGGCATACTTCCAAGAAGTATAAACTCAATAGTGGTAGCAGAAGATATGTTATCCACACCTATGCAACCTAAATTAAAACTTCCTCCAAAAAAAGAACCTATCAGATAGCACTCTTCATTGGCTGTAGAAGATATGAAAAAGGTTGGTACGTCTTCACAGGATATACTGTATTCAAAAATATCCTCATACTAGCCTGTCAAGGATGTTATTCCTTACTCAAATAATTTGTCAAATATTCTTTTATGCACAAAAGAACAATCAGAAATAGTGTTATTTAATGATTTTTAAAGTTAAAGACTTTTAGAGACACTTTCCAAAGCTGGGATTATGCCCAGAACCCAAGTCTTAACAGTAATGTTATTGTTTATCATAATGCAATGTTTTATACCAGGTTTAATCAGCATCTTATTAAACTGTCATTTGAAACACAGCAAAAAATTTTAAACAGATAAAAAATATAGTACAGTAGTTTTCAAACCTGTTAATGTAAACAAATAAAATTCAGTCTAGAACACATAGGTTCAGTTTCAACAAATTTCAATTGGAACCAGTTGAAGGCCAATTCACTCAATAAAACTTCAATTTATATAGGTCTGTAAAACAAGAATAGTCAATCACACAACAAAATTAAAGTTGAATACCAAATCCTAGAAATGAGAGAACAAAAAAAAGGAACCCATATCCAAAACAAACACAAACCAGTCACATCCTGAAGCAATCAGCATCAAATGGGATAATGATTGTGTAACAAAAATGATTCAAACAGAGAATAAATGGGCTAGTCACAAAAGTGATATTTTCAAGTACAAAAAACCTCTTTTTTGAAAATATTGATTATTTTTGGGACTCAAAATGAGAGTAGTGGATTTCAAGAGAGAATACATCAAAATCTATTCATTGAACCACAGCATTATTATCAATGTATGTGATTCTAAATTTGGCCATTTATGATGAGAGAATGTCTCAGATAGGACCACACACTTAAATAAAATCAATAATATGGAATTAATTTGCTTTTCTGTTTTTAATAGAATTTCATTTATTTCTTTATAATAGTATACAAGTGAAAATAACTTTGATATTGTTGATGAGCAATATCAGGAGCTATTTTAAACCCAGGTTTCTGAGAAAGAGAGTACAACTGACACAGCCATCATCTTTACCCAACTAAACTTAAGTTGTGAGGAGAACAAGCTGTATGTGTCACCAGGCCCATATATGGGTGGCTTTTCTGAAAGCCAGTATGTTGACTCCCAAGACCAGGCCCAACCCAAGCCTGTGCCACACTTTGGAGACTGGGCAACTGTGACCCCATCCAACCCAATCCAATCATTACTTGAAAATTTGGGCCAATCAAATCAAATCAAGCCCTGACTAATCTGGGTCCCAGTATTCCCAGTAGGCCCATAAATTATAACTAGTAACCAATGAGATCATTGAAGAGATAATGAGCCTCAAACAAAGTGACATAGCATTTGAAGAACTTTCTACCTGCCTACAATTCACTGAGGCAGTAGTAAGACATGAATTCTGAGCCATCTTGAAGAGAGGCAGTGCAAAGCTGATCAATAATCTAAAGAAGCAGGTTGACTCTCATATCAAGGATGTATATTCTATCATGCTTGACCTTTTGAAATTTGACTTGTACCTCCAAATGACTGAGGTCTGTCACCTACTTGGGCTCCACAGTTTATTCATTGTCTGCCGCACTGAACAGCTCTGGATGCATGGGATTGTTGTTTGAATTCTGGTTCTAACTAATTGGCTGGGGGTGAGTGGTATGGTGACTGTTGCAGATCCTGAATGGATTAGACAAAGGAACATCCACTTAGGGTTTATAACAATGGAATGTTTGCGCAATTGCGCAATTGTCCTATTGCAACATGGTTTTACAAGTATAATATACAAATTTAAACGCCTAAAAATGGGTGTTCAAAGCGTTAATCAATTGTGCATCATGTGCAGGCTTCACCTCTGAGGTTAATAATAGAGCAGCACTTTTAGTGACACTTGCCTCCATTAGGCAAGCTGCGTGAAACTGGTTGTTTCCATGTGCAGGCATTTTTAGTATGCCTCCTACCTCTCCTCTTTTTGGCAAGTCCTTTGACCTGTGCCTCCTTCCCTCTGGTGGGAATTCCACCACCCTATATTATATAATTATATCACTATCAAATAAAATATCAGTTTTGTCTTTATACCCTTATATTGTTATTTTCTACCAAAGGCTATCCATATATCAACTACAGGTATAGTATCAAGAGTTAGGATTACTGGCCAACTAATTGTAGAATTATTGCAACCTATAGCCATATTTTATGACAGTGGGAGTATTTCCAGGGCTTTGGGGATATAATGCAGAAAGGGGGGCTCAGGAACATTGGTCCCTGGATGTGCCAGGATGCCCATAAAGTTTGGCTGATAAAACAGCTAGGCTCTCCCCCTGTGCTGTGTATCCAGGAGAAAAGATCTCAGGCTCTAGTGTTCCTTGTAGGTGGTCAGAAATCTCATCCAGAATGGATCCATTCCCTGGGGCCTCACTCAGTGATGACTTCAGAGAGCCAGTTGTTCAAGGTATGGTTCTTGTGCGCTGGTGAAAGGCTCAGAGCTCTAGTCCATTGAGTCTTCAGGGTGTATGTCAAGTGTGAAGCAGTTATGTGTGCAGAGAGTATAAGAGATATGTTTCTGCTGTTGATCCTAGCTGAACCCTGCTTGAAATTGGTGAGACTAAGGCCTACCTTACTTGTGCTTCCAAATAGCTTCAGAGTTTTTATAGGCTGGGTTTTAGGCCTCCAGAGCACTCACTGGACTATCCTGTTCAAAGCTTGATATAAGTTTTGGAGAGGGGGAATAACTTTTCTGTGAACCATATCTTGGAGTAGCCCAGGGTATTGACCACCTGAACCCTTCCAAGTTGGGTGAACAAGTTACAGTGCCAGCTTGCCATGGCTTGCCATGGATTTTGTGATTTCTCTCAGTATGTTGGATTTCATAATGTGAGTGCCAAACTCTCCCACCTTCACCCAAATTCCCAGGTATCTTACAGCATCAGAAGTGGGCTTGGCAACCAGGGGAGGTCTGAAATCAGGTTCAACCAGGATAGTTTCCTGGGATTTACTGGATTTGAACTTATCCTGGGAAAGTTCAGAGTATCTAGTCAGGAGTGATACAAAGCACTTGGTGTTCTGTTTAGAGGAGAGTCCCAAATTCAGTCATCAGCAAATTCCTTGACTGTAAGAGGCTCCTGACCAAAGGTGGTGATCCCTTTCAGGTCCTTGCTCAGGTGCCTGATCCACAGATCAATTTCCATATTTTATAGGATTGAACCTAGAGGGCCCCCTTATCTGAGACCTCTGGACAGGGGGATTTTATCTGTTTCACACAGGGCTGTTGCTACCTAGATAGTGGAGTCCATGAGAAGAGAAGTAATTCATAATTCAATGGTTTCTGGGAAAGAGTGGGCTTTCAAGCATGCATACAGGTACTCCCAGGATACTCTGTTGTACGCCTTCTCTTAGTCCAAGAAGACAACAACTCCTTGTTGAGAAGTGTCTCTAAGGACGCTTGCCATTATGTTCACATTACTGGTTATAGTTCTGCCAGGTGTGAATCCATGTTGGTTCCCATGAAGGGTATAGAGCGTAAGAGTACTCAGTCTGTTCACCATGATCTTGCTCAAGATCTTCTGTTCTGTGTTCAAGAGGGAAATGGTTCTCCAGCTCTTGTGCTTCCCTTTGGGTCCTTTCTTGTAGATCAGAATGGTGAGTCATTGGCCCCCATCATGGATTCTGGACCCATTTTCAAGTGCAGCATTGTATACCTCAAGTATTGTAGGATAGATGGCCTCAAAGTGGTGTCTGTAGAACTCATACAACAGGCTATCAGTTCCAGGGGCTTTGTTCTTTGGTGAGGTCTTGACCTCATCCTCATATTCTTTCAGGTCTACAGGAAAAGTCAATGCATCCTGTATAGGGGTCATTGGAACAACTTTAAGCCAGTCATCTAGTGCTGCTTGGGGAGGATTAGACTCAGAAGTATATAGATTTTTATAAAAAAATGATTTCTTTTAATACACTTGTGCTTTTTTCTACTGTTTCATCATATATAATTACTTCTTTTAAAGCTTTTTGTAATTTTTCTGCTTTAAAATGTGATAGGAAGGAATTGGTGGTCTGCTCCTTTTTGATAGTAAGGGTAGTAGCAGCCATTGGCCTCTCTAAATTGGTTTGTAAAACTCTACCTCAGCTCTACTGCAACATGATGTGTTCCAGGCTGCCACCCAAGCGGGGAAATAGGATTTGGCTTATTTGCCTCAAGATGCTTAATTGTATAAGTCAGTCAACAATAGTGCAGTTTTTAGCTCAAATCAATTTTTACAATTCCAACATAATCTTCTGTTTGATGTTTTCTTTGATAGCAATCCATGTTTTAGGTTTTCCAAGGCCCGTTGAGCAACTATGCAATTGGCAGATCTCTTTTGAAATCCGTTTGCAGCTGGAGTCTGTAGGAGGGGGAAATCAGGTCTATTGCAAGATGATTAGCTGTTGATCTCAAACTTTGTGCTTATATAAAAATGGTCAAAGCCTAGTATGCTGCTTGGCAAAATAGGTGTTACAGCAAGCAGGGACTCTGATCTGGCAAAAATGTAATTGTGCCATGTTGCGGAGAAATCTTTGAGATTTACCAAGTTGAAACATGTCATTATGACAGTATAGAATTCTTCAAAGTCTGCTGTGTCCTTTAAGAAGTTGTTCTGCTGAAATTTTTCAAACAATATTGCATGCTCAGGCAGTGGCATTTCAGGTGCTTTGTCTGCTGGATGTGTCCAATAATTGAAATCTTCAACAAAAATGATATCTGGAGTATATTCAATGCTTTTTAGTTAGGTAAAGAAGAGGGTCTTTTCCTGGGAGTCTTCCAGGCCATAAACTACTGAAAAGGGGACTTTCACCATATTTCATTCAATGTCAGCCATCAGTATCCTCCCCTCCAAGTATTCTCTTCTATTGGTTGTTGCAATGTGGGCCCCTTTCCTGATTAAGATGCAGCATTTCTTTGACAAGAGGGTGGTGTGGGGGAGTAGTAGCCTCTTGAATTTGGACTCATCTTCAGATTTGCAATTGACTTCAGTGAGTCCAATAAGATCATCTTTGAGGGAGAGCAGTATCTTCCTTTTCTTTTCCTAGTACTGTGGTCTGGAAAGTCCTGTAATGTTCAGGGTCCCTATTCTGATTGAGGTTCCAGAAGCTACTATTCCCTAGTGGGCCCTCTTGTTGAGGGCCAATCAGTTTCAGTAGTGCTATTGGAGCTTCCCTTTTTGGGTGACTTAGATGCTTTAGGATCTTTCACAGCATAAGTTGATTGCTTAGTGATAGCTGCAATTCCTGGCTGAGCCTTGCGTCTCAGTCTGATCAGTTTTTCTTGGGTGGGGTCTGATGTTTAGCCCTGTGCCTGATTGGTTAGAGCAGCAGGTGGTGCCTGTGCCTTAACAGGCGGTGCATCCACTGCAGGTACCTTCACCAATGAGGTTTGGGGCTGGGTACCAATTCTGGCTGGGCTGTGGCTTGGCTGGAAGAAGTGGCCTCCTGGTTATCCATTTGGTCTGAATCCTGAGCTTCTGTTAGCTGTTTTTGGGTCTGCATAGCCTTTGCATGGGGCTACATCTGGTGTTTGGTGATTGGAACCACCATTTGGTACTCAGCCAATGATCCCCAGGGGAGGAATTTAATGGCATTGGTCTGAGTACCTGGAGCCTCAGGACCAGTGAACTCCTGCTGGGTGACTTTCTCAGCAGTACAGACTCCTTCTATGGTTGAAGGACACAGTGCTTTTCTGTGGCTCATAGCAGAGCAGAGGGGGAAAATAGAGGGTGTTTGTTTATGGAACATCTTGAATTCACAGCTCATGATGTCGTTGTCATTGAGTATGATAGCTCTTCTTGGGGTGGCAGCAGTGGTGGAGGTGTCCTTTGGGGTTATCATGGCCATTGCTTTGTCTGTAGATAGATGTCTCATGTAAGGATTCTTGAGAAGTTCAAACTGCACAATCTCACCATACTGTGCCAGCCCCTATTTGAACTGAGCTTCAACTTTCACTCTACTTGTATCCAGAATCAGGGCCTCAAAAGAGATGAAGAGGCTGGTATCCTTGTTGAATCTGGTCCTGAAGGTTGGGAGAGTAGTCTTGGTGACCTTTCCCTTGTGGTAAGTGACCTTCACGGTAAAGATCTCCTCCGCAGCCTGGTCATTGTCTTCCTTAGAGAGGAAGCTCAAGTCAAAGAAGTCCTTGAGAGAATGCTGCTGGAGGGAGACTGCCTTTGGGTAAGTGCTGGCTATGGCCTTGGATGCCTCCTGAAAGGTAGCCAGGTCACCCTTGAAGTTGACTCTGACCCCATGGGGGATAAAAAACTTGGGAAAGGCGCCAGTTATGTCCTCAAACCATCATTATGAAGTGAAAATTTTCATCCAACCTTCAGTTGGGATAAAGGGTCCCCTCTTGGTGTTCTTAGTGAAGTTGACCATCTGGTCCTTCACTGAGCTCTTCTGCCCCTGGACCACCTTGGCTCAGGATCTGGTGTTGTTGGTTGCCATATCTTTCTCTTAATAAAGACCTTGTTTAAACTTAGACTATTATGTGCTTTTAACTGCTTTTAACTTCTCAATTCTAAAAAGTGGGATTGAGCTGATCAAGAAAGGTGTCATGACAAAATTGAGGACACCACATTCAAATGAGCTGTATTTAGTTAATAATGCTGTTTTGGTAATGTCTTCTGGTTTAACAAAGATTTGCTGGTATCCTACTGTTAAACCAATTTTTGTGAAGGACTGGGACCCCCCAGGGTATCAATAAGGTCATCAATCAGGGGTAGGGGATACCTATTCTTAATTTTGTCCTTTTTGAGCACCCTGTAATCTGTAACCAGGCAGAGTCCTCCATCTTTCATTGCTACTAAAAAGAAAGCCACACTAAAAGGAGATTTAGAAGGTTGTATGAGTCCTTTATCAAGGGCTTTGTCTAGGTAGGCCTTTAGGACGTCATCTTCTTGAAGTGCTAGACAGTAGATAGATAATGCTTTTGGTACACTTCCTTTGGGGTTTATTTCATGTTGGATGCCCCAATTGGGTGGTAGTCCTGGTAACGTTTCTTGGAAAACTGAAGGGAATTCTAGGACTAGCTGTTGTTGGATTTGGGTCTTGTTCCTGTGAGGTCTCTGCATTTTTAAAGTAAAATTTTTTATATGTACATGTGTTCTAATTGATCTTGCTAGGGTCCTTTTATTCTTCTGTTTCCTTGATTTTTACAAGCATATGCTCTCTCATGAGTGTGTCAAGATGGGTTGGATACATGTGATGGTGCATCTCTCCTTACTGTATGGTGAGGGTAGCACTATCCCAGTTTATATGAGGGTTTTTATTTCTCATCCAATCTAGGCCAAGCACTACATAATACTTAGGTATTAGAATGATGGGACCACCAAGGGTAGTTTGTACATCCCCTATTTATTCCTGGAAAGATTTTTCTTCCTTGGTGACTGGAGTGCTCTTTTTGTCTTCCATGATAACTATTTTTATGTTGCTCTTGGCTGTAGTTAGTTTCATGAGGTTTTCAAATTTCTCTTTAATAAGGGATTAGTCTTCTCTGGTGTCAAATAGTGCTTTGCCCTGATATCTGCAAAAACAGAAAGGGCAATTGAGAAGTTTATTTTCTGTTTTGGCAGAAAACAGCATGTAATTGCTAGAGGGTACTTGGATCATAGTGATTGAATCCACGTCTTGTTCCCTGTAAGAGTCTTGTAAAGTGGGGGAGGGAAGCTTGCCTAAGCACTCCCTTGAGCTTTTCCCTCCTTGGGTGTAGTATAAGTACTCATCTGGTTGGCCTGAGTTGTACGGTTTCTGCCTTGAGGGTGAGGGTTATTAGCCCAATTATTTTTTTGGTTGAGTACTGTTTTGACTAAGGTACTCTTCTTTTGTTTGTTAGTTGTGTGTAGATTGTCAGATTTCTGATCAGCCCGCTTTCCTTCCAAAAATAAATCTTGGAGATTCTTGCATCAGATCATATAAAACTGGCGTCTAATTTGCATGAGGAGACCATTGTAGAAATCCAAGTGTGGTTTTGCTTTGTCAAACCTATTAATTTCAGAAGCTTGTTTATATGTGTCTTTATATGCTACAATATATTCTTCAATGGTTCACATCATCTTGAAGGTTCTGAGTTATGTCATGATTACTACATTGTGATTTTTTATGGAAAATTTTTCCAAGAAAGCCTTCTTTAACATATCACAGTATTAATTATGATTGGAGTGCTGTTCAAACCACTTGCTCATCAATTAGGAGGTAACATAGTGACTTTTAAGACATTTTCACTGGCCCAGAAACTTTTGGAGTAGCAAACTTGTGTGAATTTGTTTTGTGTACTTTGAATCCAGAGGTTGTAATTTTAATGACATAGTCCTGAGAACGTCCTGATTTCTGCTAAGTGGAGGTGCCAAAATACAATGTTGGGTATCTTGGTTACATCCTGTATTGTGGGCGGGTTCAGAATCCTTGTGTGATGAATAAATTGTATTTTTAGTGAATACAAGGATATGCTTGAAGAAAGTGTATCCTGTGGGGACGTTATGACCTTATTTGTATCTTCTCCAGCCAGTGGGGAGTGCCATCTGAGGGGTTCTTTTCTTTGGAGGACTTTTTTCTCTAAGTTGCATAGGTGTGGATAACCTACCTGTGTCACCACTTTCAAGTATATACTTCTAGAAAGTATATGTTAAATAATTGCAGACTGTAGTATTTTATCATCTGCCAGATGATATCCTAAGTCTTCTAACATTAGGAAATTACAGAGAACCTCTGACTTTGGTGTAATCTTTGGCCCAGAATAATTATTGTCATCATAAGTAGCAAGTCTGACAGGGCCCAGGGCCCAAACTATTTTGGATGTTTCTCCCTACTTCTGGATATGGGTTCATAAGTTGTTTTCTTTAATATTTTACTATAGGAATTAATACTATATGGCAACAGTATGATCTTTTGCTCTCCACTTAATTAGAATCAAACTAGGGAAAGAATTTGGAATATCAACTCTTTATTAGACAACTGATATTGAAGTTGGTCCGGCTGCCTGTGTTTATTTGAGTTAGCTCACAACGCTAGATTAGACTGAAGTAGAATTAGGGCAACATGGCAGGAGGTCCAGCCTTTTTGGGGTGGTTTTGATGGAAGCTTGCTTGACATCTTTCACAGATAGGTATTCTTTCTGTCTACCTGGTCCACTTCAGGGCTAGCTAGCCAGTGGTTGGCTCTTAGTTCACGGAGATGATTGTTTCACTTAATCAGAGCTACTCTAATACAATAGGCTCAGAGTCTTTTATCTTGAAGTGTTTGGCCTGGCAGCCCAGTCCATGGTGGACTCTTCTAGACATAATGCATATTATGGCCCTCTTGCTCTAGGATACAACTAAAGTTTAGAATAGTTTTTATTATGAGAAGCATGTCTGAGGTGCTTGAGGAAGGGAACTAATTAATGATCAATAATTACATGTTCCACTCATTAATTAAGAACAGGGAATTTTTTAATTCCAGGATATGATTTGATCCTTGATCCACTCATCTTGCGGCCCAGTTGTCTGTGTTATTATGTTAAAACCATTCCTAAGAACGCTTAACTGCTGGCTTGCATTAATTGGTTGAATCCATTAATTAGACAATATTCAAAAAATCCTGACAGCTAGCTAAAGCCTCAAACCTTTGTTATGAAGGGTTCTCACTGTTTCCTCTTAGATTTCAACTCCAAGAGCCAAGCACAGAAATTATAGTTCTTATGAAGGGATGCCTATCAGTACCATTTAAAGGTTAAAAATGTTTCCTGGGATGATTATGTGGGGCAGGAAGATATTCTGTCAATTATTTTTCTGTCAACTGAGTTTAAGTCAAATTTGATCCAATTATAATTTTTCTCCTAGGTACTTTTTTAGATTTATAATAAAAATATATAGTTTATTTAATAAAAACTATAATATACATATAAGTTTTTTTGTTTTTTTGTATTTAACAGCCTTAATTTTAGATATTTACCTTTAAAAAGCCAATCAATTTAAATTTAAATACCAGAAAATAAAATAAGAATGTTAAAGCTTTTAAAGAATAATTTTTTATTGAATATAACTTCTTTATTTTTGATTTTTTATTGTTGCAAAGTTAAAAAATTTGCATATGAAGAAAATTATAGCTGGATCAAATTTGACTGAAAATCAGTCAACGGAAAAATAACTGACAGAATATCTTCCTGCCCAACAAAATGGACTCAGATTTAAGAAAAATCCAACTATCAGTTTAAAATATACATTCTGTTACAGTAGTTTTCAAAGCTATGGTGCTAGGCAAAATTAACTCAGATGCACACAGAATTTAAAACCAATGAATTTAAATTGATTAGCAATAAATTTGGGTTTACATTTATTTTTTGCATCTGAGTTGATTCTGCTTAGCGCCACAGCTTTGAAAACTACTGTACTTTATCACATTTTCAATGAACAATCTCAAAAACCTTTATTGTAATTTAAATTAAGTCTATTATAACCTCAGAAAGCTTTTAAGAATTGAAAATCATATATTTAAAACCCTTGAATCAAATCCATTGTTTTTAAATACATATAAATATAAGCTTATATAAATAAATAATTATCTTATTATGATTGATACTGTCAAGATTTTTGGATCTTGAGGAAGAAGAGATATAGTTTTTATTGTGTATATTATACATGTTGAAATATGTGAATCTGTAAGAAGACAGATGTGCTTCCTATTGGTGATGGATGGGTGTTGTAGCGGGCTGTATTCTGTTGCTGGTTGATCCGAGTGATGGGGAAGTCCTGTGGTCCTTTGGAGATGCAACAATGTTAGTGGTGGTTTGGCAGGAATTTGAAAGTATCAATAAGTTGCTCTTACTGTACTTTGACACCGCTACTATTTGGACTAGTAGTGATGTTGAAGGGTATTAATTGTCTACCTTCCAAGTGATCTTGGAAGGACCCTTTATAGTTGACAGCTAGCGGCCAAACTGGCGTCTAGCTGCAGACAACTCTTACTAGCTAGCCTATCATCCCCAAGCTACTAGTTTCACCCCCTAGAGTTGGATCCAAAACCTGAATAAGGTTTGAGATGAGGTAATATTCTAGGCTGCTGATTTCTCCTCTTCAGCCTATATATACCTTGACTTAGTTACGGCAACTAAGTTGGCATCCATTTTGGCCAACCTGCCCTTGTGCTCAGTATAATGTTCAAAATCCTCACAGGCGGTCCTCTGTCTCACTTCTTGGTGAAACAGGATGTTGTAATTCCCTGTTCTAAATTCTGAGTCAAGTTTGTGTCTTAATTTGGACTCCGGATTGCCTAGCATCTAATTATAGAAGCTTCTGGATTGCCCCGTGACCTGAGACCCGGAATGTCTCAGGTGTCTTCTGACTTGGAAACTATATCAATCTTATTATAGTTTCTCCATATTCCGGAATAGCTGTGTTACTCTGGCTATGTCCCGTCCAGTGTCAACCCACAGCTTCAGTGATAGGGATATGAATCAGTCAACCCTAATAGATCAGGATTTCCTGACAGATACAATAACTTGGCTTATTCTTACCATTTACCTTTTATTGCTCTTATTCTTATAAACTTTAAAATGCTTTTTAGTATTTAAATTATAATGAAAATCTGTAAGTCTCTTTCTAGAATGAAATCTAATGATATAAAACTTGATTAGCTGCCATATAATGCTATTTTTTTAGCATTAAACCTGATTAAATTTGAAAAGCTTAAAAGTATGAAATCTTTTAAAAATATTTATTTTTCTTGATAAATTTTAGCTTAAGAAGATTGTTGTGAATGCCGCCATTCACCATGTTTTGATTTTGCCTTTGTTGGGTTATTTCAAGGACAAATCTCTTTCTTTTGCTTTTGCCCTTCAAAATGAGGCTGGTTCTGCATTGGGAAATATAATTGTTCAGTCTCCTGATCCTGCGCAACTCACTTGCCCCACTCATGCTTGTGGCAAGTGATCCTACCGTCCTGATAGTGTTTTGTGGTATTGCCAACCACTATATGCTCCATTTCCTTTTTTCCAATAAAATTAAGTTCTATTCACATTTTTTTTCTTTGTGTCTCCACGTACTTTTGGGCGCCTCTCTAGCCACGTCTAGTAGATATTATTCATTCAGGGCCACAAGGTAATTGCATAGCCTTCCCTGCCATTCTAACCAAGACTTAGTACAGATCTAATCCCAAGGTTAAGATTTCCTGTTGTGACTCTGTGCTGCGCCTCAGATCACGACAAAAATGGTGCTCACTACAGGGGCTGTAAGCCCCTTGGTTACCCCCTTTGCAACTACGTTTTCAGGACCTTTGCCTCCACCTATACAAGAGCCAACTTTGCCTGAAATTACGGCAAATGTGGTAAGTTTGACTCCCTTAAACTCAACTCCCTGGTAATTGACACTATAGTAAAGTGAGAATTCAGCTTTTTCCCTGATTGACAACTGGAAATTGACACTTTTTTAATTAACAGATCTTGATGTACTGAAAGCTTTTAATATAAAAACTTTAAGATATACAGCTATGGTATACTAAAGTGACCCCAGAGAGCTCAGAAATGCAATAAAAACAGTACTTATACAATAGAAATGAGGAGAAATAAGCAATTATTTCTCATTTTACTATGTAATTTACACTCTTCATTATAAAAATATTTTTATTACCATAAGATATAAAATTCCAATGAGACAAAAATAAACACAAACACAACAAATAAAGTTATGCAAAATATGAAGAAATATTAATGTTTTTTGATATAGTTCATATAAGCACAACTGTGAATATCATGTGTTTTATTTGGAAATTAACAAAAATTAAGATATTTCACTCACTTTCAACTATAAATATTCATCTCAAACTTACCATGTATACATAGAACAATTGCTGCTATCTAAATAAGTTAAAAAAAACTTAAAATTAAAACTAAAAAAAATGATCAAAGCTAATAAGTAAAAATTAAAGTTAAAAAGTTAAAAGTAAAAATCATATAACCGAGCAAGCAAGCAAGTTTATTCCTTGTCATTCTTTCCCCATTTTATTTTGGCCCCTTCCAGGAGGGCAGTGGCAATAAGCTCAAGCTGCTGCTTAAGCTCAGAGGCCTTGTATTTGTGCTTGGCTGCACCCTGGATGGCCTTGGTGAAGAGGGTACAGCAGGTTGTTGGCTTGGTGGGGGACGCGGTTGAAGAGATCACACAGCTTGGAGATGTTTTTCTCCTGCTTGTGCTGCAAGAGGGAAAAGAAATTATTGAATTTTGGGTGGAGCCCAAAGTTGGCCTTGAGGTGTTTGTGGTAAGCCTCTAGCGCTGAGGTGGTCTTGAGCTCATCATTCACTGCCGCCTGGTACACATTCCAGCTGGCCTTGGCACGGGCCTTGCCTCACCTCTGCGTGACAACCTTCCCAATCCACTGGGGCTCAAAGTACTTGAGGAAAGGCTTGAACTCCAGGTGCTTCACTATTTAGGGATCTTTTGATAGCACCTCAAACCCCTGCGCAGTGTGCTCTGGCTTTAAAAAAGCCAAGGCACTAAATTGTGCTAGCACAAATCTGCAGGTGTCCAAAATTTCCCTCCAGCTCAACCTACTAAGCTCAGCGTGGGCCTGCACGTTACAAGCAACTGCTTGGAAGAAGTGAAAGTGGCACCCCTGCACCTCCCTGCTAAACAGCTACTCAAATGCATTGAACTGAGCAGGCTCAAAGTCCATAATGCACATGCAAGGCCCAAGAGCTCTTAACCTTGCCTTTTCCTTTGAGTCCAGGGTGGCCTGGTCCTTTTCAGAGGCAGGTGGGTTGGCGCAGGTGTGGGGGAGTCTTCTTGGATTCATCATCATCAGCAGGAGAAAGGAGAGCAATTTCTTGGTGGATAATGGAGAACGTGCGGGTATAGATGGCCTTAGTGGCCCCAGGAAGAAGAAAGAACGTGATTGGAATCACCCAGATGTCAATCTGGACATAGACCATCCAGAGCTGCTTGAACAAGCGGGGGCAAGTGGCAAAAGTACCATCAACTAGCCAGGTTGATGCCCTTTTTAACTCCATCAGGTTCTGCTGAGTTGAGCAGCAGATTATACAGCCCTTGGCTGCAGGCCCATCATCATGAAGCAGGAAGCGCTCACCACTTGGAAGCTGCTTAAGCTCATGAGTGAGCGTGAGCTCAGAGAGGACGTCAGAAGCCTTGGGGGGAGGGGGATTGGCAGCAATACGCTTATTGCTGATGAATTTGACCAACTGCTCCTGTGTTGGTACCAACTTGAGATTGTTGGGTTTGAGATGTTGGAGGGCCTTGATGGCCAGATCTGATGTGCAAAGATGAGAGGATGTGGGTATTACTTGCACAAGGTACCACTTTAACATCCAAGTGATTAGATGATTGGGGGGCTCACAAGTGTGCTCCCCCTTCTCCAACTTTACTTGCTCCCAGCCCTTGGTGTTCAACCGGGCCCCACAAGTCTTATCCATACAGACAAAGTGCTTGCTTTTGGTCTGCTGCTTTTGGTTATTGCAATTAAAGATATAATTATCGGCAACGTAACCAGGGCTGCCTTTTACAGACATGATTGGAAAGTACCAGGAGAAGAGCTTGGAAACTTTTAACTCTCTGTCCACATTGAAAATGTTGTGGATGGCCAGTGGATTCCAAGCCACGTGACCAGAAGCTTTAAACTTCTTAGAGTAATCCTCCGGCTCATCTTGGAGGTCAGATGAAGAAGGAGGGGAAGAGCCATTGGGAGGGGGGAGGGGAAGGGTTCTTTGAGGCCTGCTTGGATGCCTCCTTTTTCTTACCACAAGAAGAGTGGGCTCCTTGGCAGCCTTTGACTTCTTGGTATGCCGCTCCTTGGCAGGCTCAGAGTTGGCCTCTGAGTGATAAAATGAGTGGTTGGTAAGATCACCATCAGATTTATTGGGGGATAATTTTGGGGGGGAAGGTGAAGAGGATGTAGAAGATGAGGGTGGAGGGGGGAGTAGGAGGAGATGGAGTGGGAGGAGATGGGGTTGGAGACTTTTCCTTTGCAGGCTTTTTAGCACTTGGGAGTGGAGGCAGTTTCTTTGGAGCCTTTGGAGGCTTGGCGCTTAGGCTGTTGGCTGTTCTTGTTTGATTTTGTCTAAAGAAAAGTTTAGCATTGTAAATAATAGAAGTATGAAAGATATAAAACAGAGAGGTAAAACAAAGCAAAAGTTAAATGAAAAGGATGCAAATAAAGTTTTATTTATCAAAAAAAACATAAAAAAGTAAATAGAAGCAAAATAGAAACTATAAGTATAGATAAAAAGGTTAAAACATAGAAAATAAGTGAATTTATGATGAATCATCAAAGATGTTAGGTTCAGCATAACATCTTAGTGTTAAATCAATGTAAAAGTTTAATTGAAAATCAAAAAAATATGAAAATTATATGGAGAGCAGCAGAAAAAGTAGTAGATTATAATAGCAAAAAAATTATTATGTGGAATTTTTTTATTGAGAGTTGAAAATTCAAAACATAGTAAAGTGTCAAGTTTGGCACTGTCAATCAGCCGGAAAAAGCTGAATTCTCACTGTCGAGTATGCCAGAGTTGAGCAGAAACATCAAATTTACTATGTTTTTTACATATAAAGCTTGCTTAAATTTAAACCGGGTTCAAAAGTTAACCCAAAAGCAAGGCAGTTTTTTATGCTCAAAAATAAAAAAAATACAACATAAGTTAAAAAAGTAAATGAATGGGAATGTGTTTATTAGTGATTAGGGCATGCTGTGAGGAGCTGGGAGTGAATTATTTACCATAGTGTTGGTTAAACCGTTAAGAAGCTCTCTGTAATAATCCCCAAGTTAAAGTGTCAAGTGGGTGAGTGTCGAGTGGCGCTCATAGTACATCACATATTAATTTAGCCTTAATTCTGAGCCTTTGATTAGTTAAATCCAAAACTGATCAGGTGTCAAGTGGATAGAGTCAAACAAAGAAAGTGTCAAGTTTCAGTTTTTTATAAATTACATATGAAATCTCTTAATAAATCAGGCTTAATTTATGTGGCACCACTTAATCCAAAAACCTGGGAATGACATAATGTAAAACAAGTGGGGTATTTGATTAATGTCTATGTCACTAAATCCAGTATAGTGGTGCTTGAGAGCCTAATCAACAACTATGGACACTAATAATAAAAATATAATAGTAAATAAAAAATTTTATATAAGCGCATATGTATTTTATTAATAAAATTAAAATTTGGCTTAAAAAGTGTTGAACTGGTCACTTCTGGGTTTAGAGTGTTGAACACAAATTTTCATTTCTATTAGTAAATTTACTTATAAATTGCCCCTTAAATTGGTATTTTAGCTAACCAATTTATTAAACAGAGTCAATTTCAAGTAAATTTAACCTTGGTTTTTGGTTTTGAACCCCTAAATTACTAGTAAAAATTAGCTTAAAATTGGTTAAGCCAAAAATAATAATAGATTCACATATGCGGCATTCGACTCCCTGGTACTCAACAAAGTGTTGAGTACCAGGGAGTTGACCTTACCACAGTTGCCAAAATTACCAGTCCTCCTATTGAGGAAGACATTGCCAACCCGCCTATTGTCCCTACTGTGCTGAACCTTGGGAGTGGTCCCTGCCTAGTGGCCTACCCTTTGGGTACCCCTGACTTGGAACAAGTCATGGCGGTAGCCCTTGGGATAGCCCATGATGGGGCCATCCCTTGCCTCCAGCTTCAGTTCAATTGGGCAGAATACTATGAATTGATTGTAGTGCCACAATTTCCCCAGCATCTCCTCTTGGCAGCTGGCTCTGCTGAACATCTATTGTCCTCCTTTATACAACCTGCCTTAGCCCATCATCAAATGGTATTAGGGCTTCATGTTCAGGAAATTTTGTTGTTGCAAGCTTCTGTCACTCATCACTGGGATCAGTTTGCGGCCTACCAGCAGTGAATTCATTCACTGTTTTCCTTAGTATCTGACAATCAGCGCAACTCTGTCACCTCCCAGTCTTGTTTGGTCACTTTCATTAAAAGAATGTACCAATCCATCCCCAAGTATGTCAGAGAGCGCCTTCATGAGTTCCACCAACTGGAACAGCCCTGGCGGGCCCAAGTAGACTCTACTTTAAACGCCTATCTCACCAACTTTGAACAATTTGTGCAATAACTTAATGAGTTCAGTGCTTATTCCTTTGACCAATTACAGCAAGTAGCAGTCCATGCTGCAAAGAGCCTCCACAAACTTGGTGAGGACTTTGATCAAGAAAGGACTGCTACCACTGCCACCATTACCAAACTCCAGACTCAAGTAAATGAACTGTCTGCCTTCAAAGCAGATTCCCTGCCTTCTCCTCCATCCAATGAGCTAGCAGATAGAGAAAAGAGGCTCTGGGATGCCATCCAATATTTAAGAGCATCTACCCACAGTCAGGATTGCCCCCCTGAAGTCCCTCAGCCTGACCCTCAAGTGCTTGCGCTGACAGCTCAGGTTGCTGAATTACAGCAAGAGGTTGTTACTTTGCGTGAGATGATGATGACTGCTGTTAGTCCAACTGGGGTTACCAATGAAGATGGCTGTTGCCCTGGCTTGTCAGGAGCTCCCTGCATTCACTGTGCTAGAGTTGATAGCTCTATCTAATGAGGTGGACCGCTTGAAACAAGACCACTCTGAACTTGATAAAGACGTATAAGAAATATGTGAGCTAATTGATTCAGTGAATGACAGGTTTGCTCCTTGCCTTTTAGTGGGTCTGTCTCTTACCTCCCAACTGGCTGAGCTGTCCTTGGTAGTAACTGCACAGGGCCAACGCCTAGATTTACTGGGTGGCAGACCACCCTAGCTAATAATACAGGTGCCCGCACTGCTGAAACCTTGACTACCCTTGAAGATAGTGTTTTCCAACTGTGGGCCAGAAAGCCCCCCACCAAGTCAGAAGCAGAATTCTCCCCCCGCATAAATGTACTCAATAGTAACAATGGTGGCCCAACTCCAGAAGCACACTTCAAGCCTACCTTTAAGCAAGTTTTTGACCCCAGAACCTCGACCATTGCAACTTTCCTAACTATCTATGAAACTGCCATGAGAAGAGCCTCAGATGAAGTCAAGAAGTAACACATTCTGATCTGTCTACACCTGACCTGCCAAGAGGTAGTTGTGCCAGAGCTGCCCACCATTGAGACCTGGGAAGATATGAAGAAGCTTCTGATTGACAAGTTTGGTGGTGTCCTTATTCTGGAGATAAAGAAGGACGCCTTCATGCAAATTGCCTTCAAACCAAAGGAGACCCTAGCTGAATTTGCAGATAAATTTTACCTGGAAGAAAAACAACTGATCACAAGCCGCCAGTTGACTGCACATGAAGCATACATGGCTTGCGCTCAAGCCCTCAAGGTTACACAGCTCCTGTGTCTTCACTTCAAGGCCCATAAAACCATGCTTTCTTCCATGAAGAGCATAAAGACACTGTTGCAGGATATGCACCTTACCCATTATGGGGCATTTGTGCGGGAGAATTGTACTGCTTCTACCTCTGGTTTGTCTTCACGTGGGCCACGTATCCTTACCATGAACTTGCATAATCCTGCTAGACGCCAGGGTTGCCATAACTGTGGGCAAATAGTTCACCATTCCTGGCTCTGCACTAACCCTTGATTTGAAGGAGCTGACCCAAGGAACAGGCAGTAAAAGAACAGTTAACCTAGATGCAGAGACGCTCTTGGTTGACACTTCTTCCCTGTCTCCTCCAGTTTCCCCTTTCATTGCTGACTCTGAGCCTGCTGACAATGAGGCTCCTCCCATCCTGTTGCTATTCCACAACATATCTGGTGACTCTAACATGGACAATTCTGATGTAGAAGATCCTAATGCCTATGGGTATTCTGTCCTGGCTGTCCCTGAAACTATTACAATCCCTTATAAGCTACGTTCTGGGAAAACTACTACAACCACCAAGCCTCTGCCTGAAGCCAAGGAGGTTGTCTCTCGCCCTTACCTCACCCAAGCCAAGAGATTTCCTGTGCTTGTTGAGTCTTCTGAAGAAGCTGCTGAGGTTGCTGACGCTGTGTTCAAAAATGTCTCCGTCTTGCTCCCTCTCCAGATGGTCTATAAGGAGTTCCCGGGCCTCAGATTCATGATTGAAAAGTGGGACAAAGAACTAACAGAAGCTCAAGACATTCTGGCTGTCCTCCCTCCCTTTGGTTGCACCACCACTTGTGTCAAAATATCCATCTAAAAGGTGAAAATTAAGGCTGTCTTAGATACAGGGTCTCCTGTTAATGTTGTCTCCTCAAAGATGGTCAAGAAACTCAAACTTGCCCCCAACCTTAACTATCATCAATTGTATGGCACAGCTGGGCTGTCCATGACTCGCGCTAAAGGGGCTTATTCTGCTCTGCCCATGCAATTTGGCAAGCTGCTCTTGGCAGCGCCTACTGTTTTCCTGGAGAATGAGAGCTATGACCTGCTAGTTGGTACTCAATTCCTTAGGTAATATGATGGGATCATCAACTTGAAGGACGGCTTCCTCTCTATCTTGGGATATGAAGTCCCTCTGATCTTTGAAGAGCCAGATAAAGTTCCCAGGAAGCGCCTCAAGACATGTGCCTTGGAATACCCCACTGGTGTTTTCACTTTAAAATACCAAACCCATTCCTCCAACATGAAGTGTCCTCCCATGGCTTGTCCTGCGTCTGAGGGGATTCCTCTCTTGGCCACTTCTGCTGTAACTATTCTGCCTGGGTCTCAAGATATCCTATACCCCTAAATATCATATGAACTTCCCAAATGTACATTCCTAGAGTTATACTCTCCTCCATCACTAGGGCTCAATGAACCCTATCTCTGTCCCGGGATTTGGATGTCTCTCATAAAGACCCAGTTCAACTGCTATTTGCCAACTTGACTGCCCTCCCCATACATGTGTCTAGAGGGCAGGTTGTTGGCTATGGCAAGCTATTGAATGCTCCTGACGTCCTATTTCTCCATCCCTTTGGTACGTTCCAGGACTTCACCTTATCTGAGGATGAGCCACAAGTCCTATCATTGTTCACTGCCCAAGACTTTCCGCAACTATCTCTGGTTCAACAGAAGGAGGTGCTTGACCTACTGGACCAGTTTTTGGATATCTTTGTTAAAGACAGCACAGATTATGGGTTAGCCAAGGGCGTCATTCACCAGATTGATACCGGTGATGCTCCCCCCTTTTGTGCTAAACCCTACTGCCACAGTCAAGTAGAAGATGCTCAGGTGTCTAAAGAGTTTAAGCAACTTCTAGATGCTGGACTACTTGCTCCTTCCCAAAGTCCATGGTCTTCCCCTTTGCTCATACTGAAAAAGAAGGATGGAGGCCATTGTATTGTGATGGAAAACCGACACTTGAATTCCTTAACCAAGAAGGACTCCTACCTGTTACCACGGGTTGACAATGCTCTCCGCCGCCTTGGGGGCTCTAAGTTATTCTCTGTCATGGATCTAGCTTCTGGATACTGGCAAGTTGATCTCTCTTCCAAAGATAGACAGAAGGCTTTGCTCATCACTTCAGAAGGATTGTTTGAGCCCACTTGAATGCTGCAAGGACTCTGCAATGCTTCAGCTACCTTCCAACAAGCCATGGATTCCATTCTCTGTGACCTGAAGCTCTCGTGTGTTTTAGTGTACTTTACATTATATAGCTGTCTACAGCGCCATCTTCACTGATCACTTGGGCCATCTCAAGAAAGTGTTTCATAAAGATCTTTGAAGCTGGACTTAATTTAAAACCATCTAAGTGTGCCTTCTTCAAGAGACGCCTTGAATTCTTGGGCCATGAGGTGACGCAGACAGGAATCTTCCCCATGACTAAGAAAGTCAAAGCCATTGACAAGATGCTTCCGCCCACTGACCTGCAAGAAGTCCAATTTTTTCTGGGCATGATGGGATACTATAGGCAATTTATCCCTTATTTTGCTGACACTAGTGAACCCTTGGTCCAGCTGTTGTGTAATGTCCCTTTTGAATGGACCGCAAGTCAGCAACAAGCCTTTGAAACCCTCAAGCAAAAACTCAAAGAGGCTCTCATCTTAGTATATCCTTACTACAATAAGGAATTCATCTTGTATACTGATGCTAGTGACCTGGATATTGGGGCTATCTTTTCTCAACTGGATGATGAGGGTGTGGATCACCCTGTAGCTTATACCTCTCGTGTCCTGAATAAACATGAGAAGAACTACAGCGTGACCAAGAAAGAATGTCTTGTCATGCTGCATGCAGTCAAACAGTTCTGTCATTATGTGTATGGTACCCATTTCACTGTTGTCACTGACCACGCTTTGCTTAAGTGGTTACAACAGCTTAAGGAACCCAAAGGATGACTAGCTAGATGGGCTCTCCGTTTACAAGGGTATGACTTCACTGTGTTGCACTGCCCCAGGATTCAACATCAGAATGCTGACAGCCTGTCCAGAATGCCCATCCTCACTCTACACCCTGCTGAAGCTGACCGGTTGTATGAATTAATTAAATACCCTTCATCATGGGAAAGAAAGACAGAGGAAGTTCAAGCCGCCCTTTCTAAGCTATCTGAAGACACCCTCATTTGTGACAATCAACTTTTTAAGAAGGTACAAGATCACTACTTGCCCTATGTAAGGTCTAGTCTTTGCCTTTTGCTGGTGCTGCAAGCCCATAAGGAGACAGGACATGGAGTAGTTGCCAAGACCCATGCCTGGCTCCAGAAGAATTACTTCTGGGAAAATCTTTACTTGATGATCCCAGATGTTATTGCTAGTTGCCATGATTGCCAGCTCCAACGTCCTAAAGCTGCCGCTTAGAAGTTCAAGCTAGTCCCCCCTCAACACACATTTAACACTGTCAGTATTGACGCTGTAGGGCCTCTCCCTTGCTCCCGTTCTGGCTGCTGCTTTATCCTAATTGCTGTTGATCATTTTAGCAAGTGGGTAGAAGCTTGCCCTACTAAGGACATTACTGCCAAGACTACTGCTGCCTTTCTGCTTCAGGATTTATTCTTCCTCCATGGTTGCCCTCAGGTGTTGTTGTCTGACAATGGGTCTAACTTCAATGCCAAGATAGTGACCTCTTTTGTTGAAGTCTTGGGGTCTCACCAGTCTTTTTCTGCCCCCTATAATCCTTTCACCAATGGGGCAGTTGAGTGCGCCAACTCAACTCTGGTTTCTATTATGAGGAAGCTTACTTACTCTGACGCCACCAACTGGGATCTATACTTACCTGCTGCTCTCTTTGCCTATTGCCTTAGCAAGCATTGTGTCACTGGGTACTCTCCTTTTGCTATGCTGTATGGTTGTAAAGCCACTATTCTGTTGCTCTTGGGGGCCCCCTACTCTCCCCTGATAAGGCCATGAACCCTGATGAACACATCAAGGATCTAGTCAACTGCATCATTGATATACATACTACTGCCTACACGTCTGCCTATAAGACCAAGCTGCTGGAGCTCTCCCCTGACAATGCCGGGAGATCCTCCCTGCCTGAGTTTGCCATTGGAGACCATGTTCTGTATTATCAACACAGAGTGGAAGGACAGGCTCATAATCTAGACTTTTTATGGATTGGGCCCTTAGAAGTGACCTTTAAGTGAGATTCAGAGTATACAGTAAAGCTCCTCTCTAGTGTTCAACCTTTTGCTCGAGTACATGCTAAGTTCTTCTGCAAGTATCACCCCCCTAAGGCCAATCTAGAGGGGGCAATGTCGTGAATGCCGCCATTCACCATGTTTTTATTTTGCCTTTGTTGGGTTATTTCAAGGACAAATATCTTTCTTTTGCTTTTGCCCTTCAAAATGAGGCTGGTTCCGCATTGGGAAATACAATTGTTCAGTTTCCTGATCCTGCGCAACTTACTCACCCCACTCATGCTTGTGGCAAGTGATCCTACCATCCTGGTAGTGTTTTGTGGTATCGCCAACCAATATATATTATATTTCCTTATTCACTAATAAAATTAAGTTCTATTCACATTTTTGTCTTTGTGTCTCCACATACTTTGGCGCCTCTCTAGCCATGTCTAGTAGATATTATTCATTCAGGGCCACAAGGTAATTGCATAGCCTTCTCTGCCATTCTAACCAAGACTTAGTACAAATCCAATCCTAAGGTTAGGATTTCCCGTTGTGACTCTGTGCTGCGCCTCAGATCACAACAAAGATGATTCATATTGGCAAGATATAAATGTAAGGGCCAGCCTGTCAAATGTGGGAACAGGGTTCAAACCCTACACCCAGCTGCAAAAGCCTGCTGGGGGATTTGAACCCCCAACCACCCACCAGGGCAGGCAAGGGCCAATTTGAACTGCCCTGGCCTATTTGAGCGGTTTGAATTGACCCAAGACCGGGTCCTGTCCTGGGGCCAGTTTTAACACTGGCCCAGGGGAGCTTGCGGCTCTCATCAGCATTGGGGAACCCAGCCCCAATACCACAATTGGGCTGGGAGCCCCCAATGCCGCTCTAAATCAGATCTTCTGGGTTCTGCAACAGATCTGTTATCAAGCAGATCTGCTGCAGAATGCAACCAGCAGATATAAAAAATGCTGTTCCCTGCTGCTGTTTTCCCTGCCACCAACTGCACAGATGTGCTAGTTAATAACTGTGACTGTACTACAGTCACATTGGGCTGTGGTTTCACAACAAGGTTGAACTGTGATAAATTTCATAGGTTAACATTAAAAACAATAGGATTTGCCTTGGAGAGACTTTCCAGTGTATTAATGAATACCCAGGAATCAATTAGACTGTACTAATTGAGGGCAAAAATGAATAATCTGAACAATTCATATTATGAGACTAGGTGTCTCAAACTGTCTAATTAACCACAGAGGTTAATTAATACACAGGAATCAATTAGGCTGTACTAAATTGAGGGCTGTAATGAATAATCTGAACAGTTAAGATTATGAGACTAGGTGTCTCAAACTAATTTATTAACTGGGAAGGTTAATTAATTGATACCCTTGAATATTATTAATGAGAATTTTATCATATGGGCCAAAATGGACTTGACTGTGTCAAGTAAAGACTTGTTGTCTTCAAACAGAGTAATTAACTGGGAAGGTTAATTAATATATGCTGGGAATATAATTAATGAGGATTAATTATATTGTTTAATTGCCTTGACTGTGTCAAGAAGTTTGGTTAAGGTTATCCAAAAGTAAACCCCCAAATTGTGGTTTAAAAGCGCCAGTTTGGCAAATTAATTAGGTTAGAAGCGCTGCCTAATTGATTTTTAAAGCGCCAAGGCGCCGCCCAGTGAATGTTTCAGGCGCTGGGACGCCGCCTGGTTCAAGTTTTGAAGTGTTTCGATGGGTTTTTGCCGCAAAAACCCATTAAATGCAAAAAAACAGCTAAATGTAGACAATGAAGTCTATAAATCAGGATTGATCAGCTGGTTCCCAGTTGGAACAAGGATAGCTTGGATCAGGAATATTTATATTCCACCAAGTTTTGGCACCAGAAGTCTGGAATGCTTCAAGCCAAAGTGATACATTTCCACAGAAGAAATCAGGTGATTCTGGAATGTATTATGGCACATTCTTATAGGTTAAGAGTGTGAAGATCTTTTTGGTAAAGATCTGGATTGGATGACGCCGTTATTTTATAAACCATGTGATAGAAATCCAGGTGAGATTCCAGAACCGGAGGGGTTTTCAGCTGAATGTACCCCAATTGGTATATAATGAAAACATGATAATAATTAATAAAAATGATACTTATGTGTGACAATAATTGCTTTCCCCTCAATCTTTTTATGCTTTGTGTTTTTGGCTTTTAACTGAAATAAGACTACCATGGAATGAAAGAGATGGTCTGTAGCTAAAATTATGGGAAGCAAAAAACGTGAAAGTGATCACCAGATGGCGACGAGTTTAACGCCAAGATTGCTTACCCAGAATCCAAGCTCATTGAAGCTTACATAAAGGATTCCTTGTCAAACTGTAAAAGAGTCAGAATGAGATAATGAAGAAGTAAGCATGAATTTCCTGGATCTGTACAATAACCTTGCAGCAATTGAGGGTGCAAATAATGCAGACAATAAATTGGCTTCCCACAGCACCTCAATTAAACTGCAAGGTTCAGATATCCCTACAGATTGTGACCAAGCTATTTATAAACACCAATCACCAATTAATGGACCCAATCCTGAAGAATTTATTGATACTGCCCCAACCCCATGCTCTATCCAAGTAAAATCTCAGAAATATGGAGAAAGCCAATTATCTGCCAGCTGCCAAGAGAATTCCCCTGCTCAGGCCCTGCCACTCCAATCCCAATCCTCACTTCCCAAGCTGCTCCCCATTACTTCCCATAAGCCAGTACCCAAGAGTTGGGACATCAAGGGCTCACCAAAAGTAGGAAGTAATATTTTCCAAGGTAGACCAGATGAGTGGTATAAAAACCACTTTCCCCTACTTAAATCAAGAGCAGAAAACGTCAAATAAAGTGAATGAATCTATCAGGTTTGTTTGCTTTATTAGGATTACAGTTTATACACCACTTGAGCAGAAGTCAAACCAGAAGACTAGAGTACCACCCTAGACCTACACCCATGGACTACCAGCCAGGTCCAGATCCTGGAATGACTGGCATTCCCTATGACTCCCCTGCTCCTCCTATCCCTCAGCCCTACAACCACAGTAGAGCTGGGATGGTCATCCTGACCATCCTCAGTCTGGCCAATTCCAACATTCCCAACCTTGGTGCCTACCACCCCTTAGCTGCCAGATTGCTTTACCTAACCTGTTCTGCTCCATTCCTCTACTGGGCCCTTGTTACACATTATCTGGATGGATTAAGCTCCTCTTCAATGCCTTGGTACATGACAGCCTCTGGACATGACAATAAATTCTTCAAAATCTTAATCAGAGGTTACAGTTTAAATATTTGTTTTTTTAACTTTTTGCTTGATTTTTTATAGAAATAAATCTAAAAATAACATTAAATATGTTAAAATTGTGCAATCTGCTCTTTTTTAAAAAGTCTCAATAATAATACGTTGTAATTATTTAAATTATTTTGAAAAAGGCTAAGATGCTTGATAATTGCTTGATTTCTAACAAAATTCATCATATCTGCAATTTTATAATACATTTAAATTCAAATTGTGAGAAAAGTGCTATTTTTGGAATTGGGTCTTTAGTTATTATCTTCAGGAATAAGGTACCAGCTTTAATAATAATTTAAATCTGCTATGAGAATGAAAGCCTCATTTGGAATATTTTGTGTATTCTAAAGAGTAAATAAAATTTCTTTTGATAAAAGTGAATAATTCTTAAATTTCATGATTAAGAAAATTAAAGCAAATTTTCCAAGTGCTCAGTGGCACAGGTAATAAAAAGCATTGATCCTTAAATAATGACTATGTCCTGCAAACTTAATGCTTACTTATATTGTCAAGCACCACCCTAGTAAAAAATCACATTTCTTTTTCTTCTTGTCTCTATGGTACCCACAATGCTGTCTTGGGATTGATCCTATAATAAAGATTATGTTTAGCATACTTTTTTTATTACAGAACAGATGAGATAGCTGGCAGCAAGATTAGTTATGTGAAGAAAATGCATATTACATTGTAGTCTCTAGCTTGGAGCTTTGATTTAATTCTTCATCCTAGTAGTAGTGGTTGTGAAGGTACATTTATAGCAACTTTTGTACTGGGGTAAAGCTAAAACAGGTAGAATAATTGAATTCAGACCAAATGTGTTAGTTAAAAAGTGGATTGTGTTAGCCAGCATTTAGTAGTCATCCATCTTTCTGTTCAAACCAAATTTATTATTTGGTTGTTAAAAGGTGATTCGAGTTGTACCTTAAGTTAATTTGCAAACAGCAAAGCCAGAAATGTGGTATTCTTTTTCCATAATTTATAAATAGGCAGTAATTTCTGTCAGTGATTTGAAGCATGTGTATAGTTTAATCATTAAGAAACCCCGTTAAAAATTAATATAAGGATCATGCTGGCCGTGGATAGTGAAAACTGAAAATGAAGCTAGGGACTTTAAAGATCGATGGTATATTCCCAAAGCCCTTTAAAGAAACCTTGAATAATGAAGTCTGATAGGATCCCTCTCCTTTGAGAAACATGAATGGCTTTATCTTGGATTACATGCTCGAACTGAGATAACGATTTAAATTTGATGATCCCTTCTAGAAGCCCACTTAAGGCTTCAGTGGCCAATTCAAGCTCTTGCTGATTGTCTTCGAAAAGTTTCTTGTTGGCGCCGGCATTGAGATAATATGCTAATGCATATGTCCACTTGAGGGTACTACGGCATTTGGCTAGAGTATCAAATGTCTCTTTAAGAAATTGAACCTGTTCTGATGAAAAGCGTGTAGTCCGCTGCAACCCTACTGTATCTACTTCGATATGTGCATAGAAATTTCGCTCGAGCTTTGAACTCTGTTTGTGGTTGACATAGCGATTGTAATAATGAAGATATTTTTCAAGGCTGGAGCGAGATTCTAAAACTTGTTCACGTCCATTTATCTTTGTTGGAAGAAAATCGTTACAACCTCTATTGTAACCATGTATCGACCAAGCTTTCATGCACGTCCAGCAGAACTCAAACTTACATTTCCCACAAGCTATGCGGTTACATCCGCCATTTTTTTCAATCGCGGATTGGCATTTTGGACAATCCTTGGTGTTTGAAAGGATCCATCTAGAAGACCCAGAATCCTCTTGAGTTTTCTTTAACCAGGCTTTGGCATAACTGCACAAGCAAGGCATGTGCTCTTCTAAGTCACAGTTAAAGCAAGAACCATGACCAGAATTACAAAACACAGAAGGCACGATGGAAGAAAGTGAGTTGGCATCACACTGTAAGACATACTTGCAGTTGGGAGAGGGACACCATTTCATATTTTTGTTGCTGTCCACGAAATAACTATTCTGGAGTTGAAGAAACCTAAAAGTTAAAAAAAATAAAGGCAGTTAAAGTACTTTGAAAATAAAGTGGACGCAACTACTTTTTTCAAAGTTTCATCCTGGACCAAAGTACCACAGGACCCTAGACAGAGGATCTTTTTTACATTCCCCTCAAAAATGTTTTGCTCGTAGTAAGTTTTGTGACAATTCAGGCAAAACTCATGGCCGCACTGAAGCATCAGTGTCATTTGATTCTGGGAGTCTTTGCAACAAATATTACAAGTGAAATTTTTCCGAGTAGCAAAGATAACTTGTAGGGAGCCGAGTAGATTCGCAACGCCAGAGTTTTTATATGCTTCGGACGGGCAGTCCATAATCATTTCGAGGACTCGCTGTTTATCCCAATAGTATTTCCTGAGTAAAGCACGACAAATTTGGAAAGGCAGGCACAAAATCGAAGCAACACTGCTGATAAGATCTAACTGCATTCTCCTGAAGCTGCTGATCTTCAAGACAAGAGGGGTAATTATCTGTGCTTTTTTGAATCTGACTGATGTTAATGACTTTTGCTTCGGCATTATTTGACAAAGAACCATGCGTTGATTCATTTTTGGAATCACTTTCAACAATAAAGCAGTCAGAATCACTAGACATACCAAAGTTTGGAAACTACAGGTAGTTTAACTTTTTCGCTTTGAAATCTAATTATTTTAAATGAAAAATAGAAGCATCAATATTAAAATCAGAAATGGTTCCGATTGGTTAGTAAAATAAGCATATTTTATTGCTTTTGATAGAGTTTAAATAAATTTCTTTGGCTTTGTGGTAATCAAAGCCTGACTAAATGTAACTAACATGTGTGAATGAGACACTCTATGGCCAATTAAAGAAATAAGTATAACTATTTATTTCCCGTTTAACGCATTCTGATTGGTGGCAATATTTTTTATTTGTGGAAAAATGCCATGGCCTTTGTAACTGGTTTATCCGAAACAAGGCTACTGAAGCTAGAACTGAAGCTTGTTGTTAGATAGGGATAAGAAAAGACACATTTTTGCTCAATTGGAAGAATTTGTGGTTTTTCGTCCCTTTGGGTTTTCTATGGATTGCGTAAAAAAATAGGTTAAGCTATTTAGGTTCGATTGATAATTGGTGGGCTGCTATTGTAGCAGCAGAGTTAACAGATTATTCACTGAGGCAGCTTTTTTAGAAAGCAGGTTTCCAGAATAATCCTAGGCCGAATTCCAGCAGATTTGGCTGGCATCTGATTTTATTATAACCAGGTTCAGCAATAAGTTACCCCCTTAATCTGGTTTAGATTTGACTTTACCTATCAATGGGTAATGTCTGTAATTCTAATTGTATTGATTAAATTCTAAAAAGCTAAAAATTTAAAGGGGAATATAACTTTAAAGTTTTAATTTGCAGGTTTTTTTGTAAAATTGTAAACTCTGAGGAAGAAATTAGGCAAGTCTGAGATTTTTTGTGTACTGTACTTTTCAGAGATGTTGAGATAGACAAACCAAAGTCAACTCAGAGTAAAAGAAAGTTGAGCATTGAAGAATTAAACATTAGGCACACGGATTGATACATATGGGACATTATTTTAGGGATTAGGCCATTCTATATTAGAGTAGTTTTACAACCTGTTGAGATAAACAAAAAAGGTTCAGTTCAGAATGAATTAGTTCAGTCACATAACAGATTTCAACTTTTTTTGAAAGAAATAGGAGCTAATTCCACAGAAAAGATGCAATAATTGGCAAAAATGTCCAGACACACAACAAATTATTTAAACTGAGAACAAATAAATGATGGTTCAATAAAAAATATACCAAGCACTAAAAAATGAGTATAGTCATAAAACAAAGCTATTATGTTTACTTTGTGTTGAGTGCATACTTCTGGGAAGTATAATAAACGAGATAAAGGGGAAATTTAAGAAGAGAATGATACTTTATCAGATATGAATATATGATAATATATAGTATCATGGGAAGCCACATACTGTCCATGTACGTCATGAAAATTATGGGAATTATCTGATTAATGTTTCTCTTAAGTCATGAGGCTTATTCAAGTTGTGTTTTGCTTAGGATTCAAAAAATTTGATCCCCATAATAGATGATTGAATTATAGTAGTGCCACCAACTTAATGATTAGTCAGGAAATCATTTGGTAAGCTGCTTGGGGAATTGATTACCCAAGAGGGAGTAGTTGTAGATGTTGCAATGTCTCCACCTGGGGTGCTAGAAGGTGGAACCTTGAAAATTTTCTTGAGAGTGTCAGGGATACAGGCTTGGTATTGATCCAGTTTGGTGTTGGGTACAGGAAGCCAGGAGTTATGTTGAACTTTTCTTGCTTTACATAGACAGAGGCAATTGTGGTGCATGCGCTTTAGTTCTGTTTGAGCGTCAATACCTTTGATGAGTTAAGTATTGTTGGGCTTGACTTCCATGACAATGCCTGGTCCTTGTAACCTTGGATCCAACTTGTGCATATCATTATTGACAACCTAGATCCTGTATCTGACTTAGAAGCGTTCTTGTTGTAGTGGGAGTACTTATTCTCTCAACTCTTTTCTTCTCCATGTCTTCCTGGTCTTTCCTAGAACGCTGCACGTCAGGATCACTGTCATCTGGCACCTTTTTTGGGAGATTTTTGGAAGAGATAATTGTGGTCCTGTGGTTGCACTAACAAGGGCGGGCTTTTGCCCATAGACAATGTCAGGAATGACACTTTGGATGCTCCTAAATCTCAAAATACAGAATCAGAGTTGAACCCTGGACAAAACCCTTTGCAGACCACCAAACTCATAGGCTGGGACCACAATAACCCACTACTAATTGATGAAGTTGCTGCCAGCCCGCCAGGACCTAAACGCTTAGCTGCCCCACAGGATTCTGCAAGCAAACCGCCAATACAAAATGCTGGGGATTTCCCCAAGGTGCCAACGCCTGACACTGGCGGTTTGCCCGGTAAAATAGACAAATTTTTCCCTGAAAGTTATTCCAAACTTTCCCAAAGTCCCGGGGAAGGCACTAAACCCAAAGAGGCACCTAATACCTGAATCAATAAACAGAAGGATCTGAAGTCTTCTCACCCCAAAGCGGCCAGCGGCAAACCGCCAGTGCCGAGCGCCACACTGCCATCTGAGACACCCAATGCCAACCCGCCCAAGCCCAGAAAACCTGACCAGGTAGTGAAGCCTGGCAGCGTGGTACAAATACCTGCCAGGCCAAGATCAACCCCCATTGTCATTTTTAAATAAAGGTTATGAGATATTGGTTTCCCCAACTATTGCCGTATTTTATTCTTGCCATCTTCCAGTTAACCCCAAGATTGTCTGCCCTCCTGTCAGCCTGCCAGCTATTTACCGCCTGTCAGGTGCCCCCTTTGGTCCTGTCTATTTCACAGAGTACCTCTTAAAGCCTGAGTACAAGGACTACACCGCCAACAACATACTAGCCCAGGATCCCTTGGCCAGAACTACCGAGTTAACCAGATACAACCAAGAAGGCCCTTGGTACATTACCAAACCCCGCCTGTTCAGAGATAAATACAACTTCCTTCCTGCCTACTAAATGAACATGGAACTACCCGTCACCCCCAAACCAATGCCCACCTCCGCTGCCAAGCTCCCACTGGACCATACCAACAAGATTTTTGGAATTGTATATATTACTCTTACGGGAATAATAGATACTATTGTCCCAGCCGCTGGTCCGTGGTCGTGGGTGGGAAAGTCAATGTCCTACCTCATCAAGTTAGCACCAATCCTTTGGTGGGCTCTGCCCACCCAGTCCGCAACCCGCCAGTTCCCAAACACTAGTGAGCCGGCCTATCAGGGTTGGTTCTCTAACAGACAAGTTCATACAGGCTTTTGCCCGTGTTGCAGTTGACTTGTGTTCTGCATACCGTGAGTGCTGTTGGAAGCATGTTGACCCAGGCTTTTGGATTGTTAGCAGATAACTTACTGGGAGCTTCCACTAGTGAGCCGTTTAGTTGTTCTACTTGTCCATTTGCTTGCAGGTGGTACGGGCTGGCTGGGATGTGTCTTATTCCATTTTTGGCAAAGTAGATATTGGTGTCAATGGCCTTGAGTTCAGTGCCTCTTTCTGTGATCATGAGGTCAGGTTTCCTGGACTTGGCTATGATTTCAATCCCAATAAGTTGTCTCACATCATTGCCTTTGTGTTCCTTTGTGGCTTGTGCCAAAGCCATCTGGTTTCATAGTTGATAGCTGTTATGATGTACTTTTTTCACTTGTTTTTGCCATGCATTGGTCCCACAATATTCAGTGATCACACCTTAAAGGGTTGTATGATGGATACAGATACTATTGACTTGGGTGGTGCCTTGGTTTGGGTGTACTTTTCACTGACTTTGTATTTTCTAGTACCTCTTTGATATCATCTAGCATGATGGGCCACCAGTAGCGTGTCTTGAGGTATTCATGCAAGTTCCTGCTACGGTGTACCCCAGGTCTCTGTGGTATTGGAGGATGGTGTCAATTTTTTGTGTTGACGGGATGTAAGGTATGGTGTCACCATTTGGAAGTATTCAGTGTAGTGTGCCATATACGTTTTTGAACAGATGTATGTTCTTAAGGGCAACTGCCAGAATTAACTCATTCCACAAGTTGACTTAATATATGTCAATAATCAGAATTAAAAATACTTTAATGTTGACAGCATTAAAAAGTCAGAATTAAGTTTTAACTCATGCAGACTACTAAATGTTGACACTTTTTTAATAAGCAGAAACCTGTTTCCTGAACATTTTACTTAATAAAAATTAAGCTTCAAGATACTTTTTAGGGTAATGTGACAACATAGATTTTAAAAAGACCATAATAAATTATACATGAATATTGAAAAATTTCATTAAAATACGCTTTTATTTTATTTTACTATGAAATTAGCTATCTTTACTATAATAAATTTTTCCCACTTATAAAACAAGAAAATTCAATACACAAAAAGGTACTACATAAAATTTCACGTATTATAGCAAAATATAGCAATCAGAAACAGTAATATAAAGTTTTTTCTATATTGAAAACTACAAAAAACATATAATTTACTAGTAAAATACCAATATAGGCCATGTAATACAGTCTAAAGCATCAAACTATCAATAAAAAACCAATGATTTTATAAAAGCAGTATCATAAAAGATTAATGATTTATTTAGAATAAGTATTTATTTAAAAATATTATACTTAATATATAAGAACTATATAAAAAATTAGGCAATACTCAATAAATTTAATGAAAAGCTAGACTGTAATAACCTGGTTGCCATTAAGAACTGTGGCAATCTTCTTGATGTATTCCCCAATCTCTGAAAGCTTATATTTGGCCTTGACAACGTCCTTGATCTTCTCTTGATACTGTTTCTCTTTGGTGGTTCTCTTCTTCTTGGATGGGCGGTTCTCAATATCTCTGATGGATGCAGCAGTCTTCCCCTGTTGGACTTTGAGATGCTCGTAGAAGGTGTTGTATCTGGGCTTGATTCCAAAAGAGGAAATGATATGCTTATGCCAGCCCTCCAAAGATGAAGTAGTTTTCATGTCATCCTTAAGAACTGCCTGGTAGCAGTTCCAGTTGGTTTTGGCTCTGGGCTTGCTCCGGTGCTTAGTGACCTTACGTCCAATCCACTGTGGTTCATAATATTCAATGAAAGGGTAGAAGGCACCATCATGTTTCTTGGCATATGGATCCTGGCATAGGAGCTCAAAGGCTTGTCCAGCATGCTCTGGCTTTAAAAAGGCTAGTGCTACAAACTTCTGAATTAAGAACTTGCACTTTCCTGATGTATCTAGACGGTGGAGCTTGCTGAGCTCAGGTAGACCCTTTAGTTGCCTGTTGACAGCCTGTCAATAATGGAAAAAACACCCCTGTACCTCTCCATCAAAGGTATTTACAAAAGTGTTATACTGGGCAGTTTCATAGTCCATGATTATAGTTGATGGGCAAAGTGCTTTATCTTGAGCTTCTTTTTCTTCAGCAAGGGTGGCTTCATTCTTTTCATCATCATCTGGATTGGCTCTAGTGTTATGGCCAGGGGGACTCTTTCTATTACTGGGTAGGGCTTTGATACCCTCCTGAAGGATTTTAAAGGCCCTTGTGTAGATCTCTTCTGTTGCCCCAGGAAGCAGAAAGTAGACAATTGGGAGCACCTTGCCTTCAATAAGGGAATGTACAACCCATAGTTGGTAAAAAAGGTGGGGGCATACTGCAAAGGTACCATCACATAACCAGGTCTCTGAATCCCTCAACTGCTCCAGGTTCTGTTGTGTAGAAAAGCATATAATTCTTGCCTCTTCTGTAGGACCAGCATCATGTAAAAGAAATACCTCATCACCATTGAACATCTTTAGCTCCTCTTTCAAGACTAACTCTCCTTGAACCATGGCTGATTTCTTATGGGGGACTAGGTCACGGCGTTTGTCACATATGTACTTCACTAACTGGTTGCAGTCAGGGATGAGCTTCAGGCTCTCATTACTTAGGTGTATGGTGGCCTTAACTGCCAGATCAGAAGCCTTGACATCTTTGGAGACTGGGACCATTTGGTAGAGGTACCACTTTAGAAGCTTTTCAATAAGATTTATTGGAGCATTGCATGTGTGCTCTCCTTTTTCACTAGTGACTTTATCCCATCTTTCTGTATTGATTCTGGCAGCACAGCTTCTATCTTCACATAAATAATGCTTGCTTCTTCCTGCTCTCTTCTGATTGTTGCAATTGAAAACATAGCCATCACAGACTAAACTTGCACCTCCTTTGACAGACATTAGAGGGGAAACCCGAGGGAACTTCTTTGGGAGCTTAAACTCTCCTTTGACGTTACATATATTGTGAACCTTTAGGGAATCCCATGGGCCAATTGGTGCTTGATGATAGTCAGACAGGTAATCATCAGGATCTTCTTTATTGATACTTGATGAAGAGGATGGAGGTGCAGATTTGTTGGGCGGTGGAGGGGAATTATCTGGAGTTGGATTTTTGCGCGTTCTGGACTGGGATGAGCTTGATTCCTTTGAGCTTGATTCATATAGGCTTGGCTGGGGTTCTGTACTCTTGGGTATCTTCTTTCTTTCTTGCTTGTTTGGTGGAACCTCATCTCCTTCTGATTGGTACCAGCTTGGAGAAGAGGAGGGGGCAGGGGAGGGCTCTTTGCTTTCAGGGTCTGGGGTCTTCTCCTTTGTCTTCTGTTTTGTTGAGGGCTCTTTGGCTGGTTTTTTGTTGGGGTAGGGACTTTGGGCCTTTCCAGAGGCTTTGGGTACTTTCTTGGTTGACTTGGGGTTATTTTGTGGCTTCTTGGAAGATTTGTCCTACAATAATTAGAGTATAGTTCATAAGGTAAGAATAATCAGTTTAAACACAAATAAAGTTAAATAACATTAACTTTTTTGTTTTTATTATATTGAATGGTTTATAGAAGTATAGAAAGTTTTTTAGAGCTATTTTATTATTAAAGAATAGAAAAAACCCATGTTTAAATAAAAAGTTGACATTCTGGTAGTCACAGTAGTCAAAAATATTTAATTTAGTTTGTCAGCATAAAAAACGCTTTAATTTTGACGTCAACATACTGACAGTCAGCATTAAAGTGGAAAAACACTATGTAAATCACTTATAAAGCTTGGTTAATATTTTCCAGAGTTGGTTTTTTAAGGCCGAAATTGATTATTTTTAAATTTAAAAAATTAAAGAGTTGCATATGTAACTTATGAAAACTAAATAATAGGGATTGTAGAGGGAAGTCTGAAGTACAGCCCTGGGTACTTTGGCCTGAATTACCATACCATTGTATGTGTGCTTTTTGTTAAGTGGCAGTGTTTTACTAATAAATAAGTGAAGGTGTCAACATTCAGGCAGTTAGCGTTCTTTTATAGCAACTCTCCTATTAAATCTCGCTTAAATTATGTCACTTTGTTTGCTTAGCCAAACCCCTTTGTTGCAATTTAGGCAACACGTTGATTTGACACAAAGTCAACATTATAATTACATATATAAATTCTAGTTTTAACATATGTGTGTTGGCTTAAGTGGACTTCCGGAAATAAGCTATAGTTTATCCAGTGAGTTTAAAATAACAGTAAATATCTAAATAATACAAAGAATGCTCTGAAAGTTGGCATATGTCTTTATTCAATGCTTATCTTAATATATATTTAATAAAAACAGTAGTATAAAATATAAAAAGTAGTTATTTTTAGAATATTGTGTATTTTATTAAGAAATTTATGGATTCTTATTTGGGGTCGACATCCAGATATTACTTACTGTAGTCAACCTTAATGTAAAAGTACAAAGAAACTTACATTTTCATAGTAAATTATATTAGGTTTTTGGCTTAAAATTAAGCCTTTGTTTAAATGGTGTTGACATTATGTCTGTTCCTTTTTAATTTTGCAATTCTGACTTAATAATTTGCTATGAAAAATTAGCTTAGTTTTAGAAATGCCCAATTCCGGTGGATAAATACCAAAATAATGTCAACTTACTGAATGAGTTAATTCTGGCGGTTGCCTTCTTAAGGACCTTCTCTTGAATGTCTATTGGGGTGCCAGGTGGTAACCCTTCTTGAAGATTTCCCATTATTAACATGGGCCAATTAGGGTCCTCTCTGTTGGTGTAGAGTAGGTGCTTATGGTATAGCCTTGATAGGACGTCTAAAACAAGCTCAATAGAGTTTACACAGTGTCAAGAAGCTGGATGTACGGGTGTTCTGGCTGCCGCCAACCCACTTGACATCCAGTCATTGCCCAATTTGGTGCCCTCCCAATATACTGTTTGACATACTAGAAATGGCAATAAAGCAATATCACATGACTGTCCAAGTATCCAGCGACTTGAACTCATTCTGCACATGATCAACCCCAAGGTTCAATCCAACTAAATATCCGCCACAACTAAAGCTATATAAGTCTAAAGTATTATCCAATAAAATATACTTCTCTTCTCTCTCTCAATTCTATATTTGAAGCTTCCCTGAAAGGTGCTCCTTATCAGTGGCATGTTTCATGTAAGGATTGGAGCTGAGGAATAACATGTGGGATCAGCAGGTCAAATTAATAGTGCTCCTAATTAGGATAAAATGCCCGCAGTTTGACATTGTCATCAGATTGGTTCATGTTGTTAGACATGTCAAGGGATGGCTCATTGAGAGTCCCCTGTGTATCGTGAGATACGTTGGCAGGCGAGTCTGGGAACTTGGTTGCAACACTTTTTTATATTTTAATGCTAAAAACTCTTCTTCCCTTTATCAATTTTAAATAAATATCAAAAGTTAAAAATTAAAAATAGTCAAGGAATTGTATCTTTTATTATTGTGGATTAGATGCCAGTTTAAATTGATTAGGCTTGACAGGAATTCTGCCAGTTTTTAATTGTTATTGAATTTCATCTTCTTTTGAATTTTCTTTCATCTTAATCAGGATATTGGGATATTGTCTAATTGACAGATTCAACCAATTAATGCAGACCAGCTGTCAATCACTCTTTGGAATGGTTTTAACATAAGAACACAGGCACCCAGGCCGCAAGATAATGAATCAACAACCAAATCATATCCTGGCATCAACAAATTCATGCATTGCAATTAATGAATGGAACATGCAATTACTGCTCATTAACTAGTTCCCACCTGCAAGCACCTCAGTATACACCACATAATAATTACTATTCTAATCTTTAATTATATCCTAGAATTGGAGGGCCATCATATGGACTGTCATCTGCATTACATCTAGAAGAGTCCATCATGAACTGGGCTGCCAGGCCAAACACTCCAAGATAAAAGGCTCTGAGCCTGTTGTATTAGAGTAGCTCTGATCAGATAAAAAATAGTGTAACAATAACCTCTGTGAACTAGTAGCCAGTCTGGCTAGCTAGCCCTGGAACATGGCCCAGGTAGACAACTACTCCACTTGGACCGAGGGATATTTGTACAGCATCAGAAAGGATACTGAGCTGTGAAAGTTGTCAAGCAAACTTCCATCAGAACCATCCCAAATTGATGGCCCCCCCTGCTGTGTTACCCTAAAGCTACTTCAGCCTCTACTTAGCATTTTAAGCTAACTCAGAAACATGTGGGCAGGCGGGCTGCCTTAAAGCCAGTCCATTAGAATTAAAGTCTGATGATTCTGTACTGACTCAATAATTTTGTCAAAGTCCTATTTCCTTAATGTTGCCCTATCTTTAGCTTTATTATTAGGACAAAAGATGATACTGTTGCCACACAATATTAATTCCTATGGTAAAATATAGAGACAACAACTTATGAACCTATATCCAGAAGTAGGAAGAAACATCCCAAATCCTCCAGGCCTTGGGCCCTGTCAGACTTGCTACTTCTGATGAAAATACTTATTCCAGGCTGCAGATTACGCCAAAGTCACAGGCTCTCTGTACTTTCCTAATGTTAGAAGACTTAGGAGATCATCTGGTGAATGATAAAACATCACAGTCTGGAGATTTCTGACAATCTTCATATAAAAAATTAAAGTAAAAAATCAGGATTCTGCCAGATGACAGAAAATGGCATGTGGAATTTAAAAGAATGGGTTTATGCTTAAGTTAAGCATGGTTAAAGCCAAGCTAACCAAAAGGAAATTAAACCATATAAATTATTTTGAAATGAGTTCCGCCAGCCAATTTCTTGTCAAAACGATGGAAAATCAGTTGACGGAACAAAGATCGACCGAACATTTCCTGCCCCAAAATTTAGCCAGATGATGGGAGATGGCTTATCTGATCTAAAAATTAGCTTCAAGCCTGAATTAAGCATGTGCAAAATTGAGCCAATCAAAAAATAAAACCATTACATGATTAAAAATGGGGGTTATCGATTCACTTTTCATCGTTTTGATGAGCATCGGTCAACAGAACAATAATTGACAGTGCATGCTCCTGCTAAAATTAAATGAGTGGTATATTCAATTAAGGCACATTATGGCTTGATTTATAAAATGAGCTGTATTTATATTTCAAGTAGCGGAAATCTGCACAGGCGTTTAAGTTCACACCAAATCAGTTCATAAGTAGTGATCCTGATTGGCGTGCTATTTTCGTAGTCATTACTCTTTAGTAGGATTTATCTTTTTGTAGCTGAAAGTCAGTATAAACTTTAATAATCAAGAAAACGCCTCCATAATGAGTGAATGTATAAGAAATGCGTTTCGAAAGTAAAATTAGAATGGGCGTTGGGAACTTAAGGATCAACGGCATACTCCCATAATCCTTCGAAGTAACCTTGGATAATGAAGGCTGATAGAATCTCCCTCCGCTGGGAGACATACCTGGCTTTATCCTGGATCTTTTGCTCAAACTGAGATAGCGATTTAAATTTGATTATCCCTTCTAGTAGCCCACTTAAGGCTTCAGTGGCCAATTCAAGCTCTTGCTGATTGTCTTGAAAAAGTTTCTTGTTGGCGCCGGCATTGAGATAATACGCTAATGCATATGTCCACTTGAGGGTATTACGGCATCTAGCCAAAGTATTGAATGCCGCTTTAAGGAATTGAACCTGTTCTGACGAAAAGCGTGGGGTCCGCTGTAACCGTCTCCTATTTCCTTTGGTATGCACGAAGAGATTTTGCTCGACTTTCGAGCTTTGAATGTGGTTGACATAGCGATTGTAGTAATGCAGATATTTTTCAAGGCTGGAGCGAGACTCGGTAACTCCTTCGCTTTCATTCCGCTCCGCTTCATCAAAAGTGACGCATTCTCTATCGCTATGCCCCGACCAAACTTCCATACAGATCCAGCAGAACTCAAACTTGCATTTCCTACATGTCATATGCCTACAGCCACCATTTTTCTCAATCGCTGAGTGGCATTCGGGACATTCCTTGGTATTTGAGAGAATCCAATTGGACGTCTCGGAATCGTCTTGAGTTTTCTTCAGCCAGGCTTTTGCATAGCTGCACAAGCAAGGCATGTGCTCTTCCAAGTCACAGTTAAAGCAAGAACCATGACCAGAATTACAGAACACAGAAGGTACGATGGAAGAAAGAGAGTTGACGTCACATTGCAAGACATACTTGCAGTTGGGGGAGGGACACCATTTCATATTTTTGTTGCCGTCCACGAAATAATCATCTTGGAGCTTGAGGAACCTAGATAAGTTTAGAAAAGATTAAATATTAAAGTACCTTGAAAACGAAGCTGGTGAAACTACTTTTTGTAAAGTCTCATCCTGGACCAAAGTATCGCAGGAGCCTGGGCAGTGAATATTTTTTACATTCCCCTCAGAAATGCTTTGTTCGTAGTAAGTCTTGTGGCAGTCCAGGCAGAATTCATGCCCGCATTGTAGTGTGAGTGTATTTTGATTTTGGGAATCTTCACAACAAATGTTACAAGTGAAGGCTTTTTGAGATTCAAAATTGATTTGCGTGGAGATGAGCGGATTCTCAATACCACAATCCTTATATGCTTTGGATGGAGAGTACATTGCTACTTTAAGAGCTTGGTGTTTATCCCAGTGGTATTCTCTTATTAAAGCACGACAAATTTGAAAAGGTAGACCCGAAATCGAAGCAACACTGTTGACGATCTCAGTTTGCATTCCTTGAAGCTGCTGATTTGCAAGACAAAAGGGCTGCATCTCAAAGTCTAATTTAGCCTCCCTCATTTGAAGAACTAATGTACTGTGATCCTCTGATAAACAATTATACATCTGATCGTTTTCAGACTCACTCTCAGATGAATATAAGTATCCTTGCTCATAAGTATCAGTATTCTCGAGAAAATAATTATACATCTGGTCATTTTCAGACTCACTCTCGGAAGAATGTACGTATCCATGATCATATATACTATGGTTATCAGGTGAATAATGATTCATCTGGCCATTTGCATACTCGCCCGCAGAAGCATATAAATCCCCTTGGTCATGCGCAAAAGAATAATGCATCTGAGCATTAACAAGCTCACTTGCAGAAGAATATACATCTTCCTGGCCATATGTATCCTGATTGTCAGTAAAAGAAGGGTGCATCTGGTCATTTTCATACACATTCGAATAAGTACCTCCGAGATCATAGGTATCGAGTTCGCCAGATAAATAATAATGCAACTGGTCATTTCCATAGCTCGCAAAAAGATGTTCATGCCCTTGGCCATAGGCATCCACGCTTGTAGAAGAATATACATCTCTTTGATCATAGCCTTCATGATTTTCTGACAAAGAATAATGCAAATGGTTGTTTGCATATTTACTCTCAGAAACAGATTCATCTCCTTGGTCATAGGTATCGATATTTTCAGATGAATAATAATGACTTTGGTCATTTCCATACTCGCTTGAAAAGGGATATATATCTTCTTGGCCATAAGCATCTACACTTGCAGAAGGATATACATCTTGGTCATAGGGATCATGATTTTTCTGGCAAAAAATATTGTAAATGGTCATTTAAATCGTCATTATCAGTTGTATATACATTCGGGTCATAGGCATCCTCACTTACAGAAGGATGTACATCTGCTTGATCATAGGTATCGTGATTTTCTGATAAATAATCATGTATCTGTTCATTTCCATACTCACTTTCTGAAGCAAACTCATATCCTTGGTGATAAGCATCAATATTTTCAGATAAAGTATCATGGCACTGGTCATTTCATGCTCACTTGAGGAGGGAACTATATCTTCTTGGCCATGGGTATCGTAATGATCAGATAAAGAATCGTAATACTGGTCGTTTTCATACGCACTTTCAGAAGCATATGTATCTTCTTGGCCATAGTTATCATCATAATCTGAAAAATAATCAACTTCAACTTCATCAAAATAATAGTCTGAATCACTAGCCATAATAAAGTTTTTAAACTGCTGATAAGCTAAAGCTTAGATAGCTCGATAAAATAAATATGCTTCAATTAAACCGTGAAAGCTAACTGGAATAGAGAAATAAAATTCCGATTGGTTGAGTTGGGCAATCATCTACATTGTCTTTGTATCCTGATAGCTTCTAAAAAGCGAAACTATCAAGGTTGGGCAATTGTTTCTTGGGTGAACTTGGCCACTGAATATTGAAAGGAAGCTTGAACCAGTTTATGATCAGATCCACATATCTACTCTCCTTATGCCTTGATTGATTGTTGGAAATGGTATTTTACCGAATAAGCTGGCGCCACGTTATACATGAATTGATTTATTGGATATACAGCTTCAAAGACAAAGGATTCTAAGACAAATGGTAAAAGCTTGCTGCATTGTTACAGATACAAGCTTCGATGATTAAGACTGTATGAACTTCAAGGAAAAATTAAAATCTACAATATTATACCCTCGATATAATTTTGATCAAACCCAATCAATCATATGCTTGAAATTGATTTTGGGGTGTAGAGTATATACTTCTGGGAAGTATGTAAAACGAGATAAAGGGGGAAATTAAGAAGAGAATGATACTTTATTGGATATGAATATAGGAATATATAGTATCATGGGAAGCCACATACTGTCCATGTACATCATAGTAGTCATGGGGCTTATCTGAGTAATTTTATATCTAAGTAATGAGACTTGTCCAAGTGTTGCTCCAATTAGGACTCAAAATGTTTGATCCCTGTAATAGATGGCCAAATTATAACAGTGTCACCAACTTATTGGTTAGTTGGGGAATCATTTGGTGAGTCACTCGAGAAATTAGTTTCCCGAGATGGAGTAATTGTAGATGTTGTGTCATCTCCCCCTGGGGTGCTGGAAGGTGGAATCTTGGGCATTTTCTTGAGAGTGTCAGGGATTTGGGCTTGGTATTGATCCAGTTTGATGCTGGGGACAGGTAGTCATGAATTGTGTTGTGCTGTTCTTGCTTTGCAAATGCAGAGTCGGTCATGGTGCATGTCAGGAATGCTTTTAATATTCTTCCTGACAACAATAAGGGAATTTTTATTTTCCCAGGTTCTGGAAACTCTTGTTCCAATTTGGATTTTCCCTCAGAACCTAAAAATGAATTATTAGTTGGTAATACCAGCTCTAAATTACCTTTTGATCATATGCTGTCCAGTCCGGTGCTCTTCTTTCCTGTGAGCATGGGGATTGAACCCAGGTCTTCTCGCTTGCCGTTGGATCACCTATATAACATTAGTATTTTGAATTCAAACTTACCTCTGCCAATACGCAAAATGACTGCCTGTAGCCAATCAGATGATGTGACGGAACCAGGAGCTTTCGAAATTGAATTCAATTCAAACGATGATAATGTTAAGCCATCTATAAGCTCTGTACTTGATTTTAATCAAGAAACCCGTTGTTTATCCTCTTCTGGTGTTGCTGTTGCACACCAGAAGCGCCCCCAAGCTGTTGCTTCTCCAACAGCTGGGGTAAATGACACCTAGCTGTTTGAGAAGCCTCAGCAGGGGCCAGTTATATTTTAAAATAATCTTTTTTTAAAATTTAAGTCAAAGCTCCCCCTGCCAAGTTTCCTCCCCAAATTCCCCAATATTCTCCAATTCCCCTTGAAAGCTACCATTTAAACAGCACTTGACAGTCTATAAAAAGGCTCCATTTGTCAGGGTGTTTGATTGTTCAGTTAATAAAGTCAATTTACTTACCTAGTTGATTATCCTTTTGCCTGCTCTCCAAATCCTGAAATCAAACACCATGATACTACCCAAGTCATCCCAATGGGGACCATTTGGGTATAAATGGTTGGTTTGGTTGCTCCTTGTCCAGTTCCTTACTGCAAGCCTATCTTTTGGAACCAGAGCAGATTCTGGTTCACCTCCTCCCAATTACTTGGACAAGTTGTGGCGCCAAGTGGTACCAGGCGTATGGTACACCGCCACCCCACTGTCACAGAATCCCCCCATCACAGAGGAACCACAGGTCATGGGGGCCAGTCCGCCCACTCCTTCCGTATTTCATTCCTTGGCTTCTGTTTTCCTTCTAAGTTATCTTGGAGCTTACTTCCTTTTGGGAAGATTTAATCCCTTTTTGGGTTGATACTGTCTTATTGGAGAATTGTTCCACATGGGGATGGTCTCTGTTCCAATTGGGTTGCTAATAACAGGGTTGAATCCATCTGCAGCCATACACCTTTTGGGTGGTATGTTTCTGAGCGGATGGGTTCCTGACAGTGCATGTGTGTTGCAGATCCTGAATGGATTAGACATTAAGTTGTCCACTTAGGGATTGAGCAACAAACCAATTGTGCAATCACTTTATCTTAACCTGGTTTTAACAGGGGTAATTACATTAAAAACACCTTAAAAATGAGTATTCAAAGCGCCTTTCAAATGCACATCAGGTGCAGGCTTTACTTCTGAGGTTATAAATAGGACAATATAGATATTGCCGCTTGCCTCCATTAGGCAAGGCATGTGAAACCAGTCGTTCTCTTGTGCAGCTCTTTCTACTGTACCTCTCTACTCTCCTCCTTTAAGAAAGTCCTTCTATTTGTGCCTCCTTACCCCTGGTGGGAATTCCCCCACCTCATACCATATAAATTCAGCACTATCAAAATAAATATCAGTTTTGTCTTATTATCTTCTTATATTCTTCTGTAATTACCCAGGCTGTCACTATACCACAACAGGTATAGTATTAAGATAAAGAATTAGTAGACCAACTATTCGTAGAATTCAGCACCCAGGCTGCATATTTTACAGCAATGTGTTTAACTTCAGTGTGTGTGCCAATTCCCTTGATAATGTAAGAGTTGTTGAGCTTGACTGTCATGGCAATTCCTGGTCCTCTTAAGCCTGGGTCTAGTTTATGCTGATCATGGTTGACAACCCAAATCTTGTCTCTGACTTGGAATCTCTCTTGTTGGAGGAGGATTGACTCTCTTTCTACTCTTTCCTTTTCTTTACCTTCTAGGTCTTTCCTGGCATTTTGGATGCCAGTATCATTGTTGGTGGGCACCTTCTTGGGTAGAGGTAACCATGGCCCTACCGTAGTACTAATAATTGCAGGGTTTTGTCCATATACAAGTTCATTTAGGCTTTTCCCTGTATTTTGGTTGACCCGTGTACAGCACACCATTAATGCTGTTGGGAGCATGTTGGCCCATAACTTTGGATTGTTGGCAGATAATCTCCTTAGCGCCTCTACAAGGGAGCAGTTCAATTGTTCTACTCTTTCATTTTCTTGTGGGTGGTATGGAATAGCAATGGTATGTTTTATCCCATTCTTGGCAAGGTAGATGTTGCTGTTTATGGCTGTGAGTACAGTTCCTCCATCTTTGATTAGAAGTTCAGGTTTGCTGAACTTAGCTATGATTTCTTTGCTGATAAATCTTCTCACATTATTTCATTTGTGCTCTTTTGTAGCTTGTGCCACAGGCCATCTGGTTGCATAGTTGATAGTTGTGATAATGTATTTTTTGCCTTTGTTATTGCTGGGCATTAGTCCCACAATATCCAGTGACCACACTTTGAATGATTGTGTGATTGACACTGGTATTACTGACTTGGGGAGTGCCTTGGAGTAGGCATACTTTTCACAGACTTTTCATTGGTCTAGTAATTCCTTGATGCTGTCCAGAATGATGGGCCACCATTAGTGTCCCTTGAGATATCATGCAAGTTGCTGCTATGTGTCACAGTAAGTTCCATAATGCTGGGTATTGTCCGTCCAAGTAAGAAGGCACGGAAGGCTGGGAAACCTGTATTGAAATTGACCAAGTTAATGGATTTAAACCAAACAGTCGATTGAAAATGGGTCACGGCTGCTCCAGTATGCCAGCTGAAACCAGCTCCCCCTTGTAAACTGACGTTGATAAATTGACGTAATATGAGGGTCACCTGATATAAGCTCATTAATCAGCATGGTTGTCAGAAACTGGTCACACAAGGGTTCTTTGCAACCTGGACTAGATACTTACTTGAAGATGCCAAAGGAATAGGAGATGAAGACTCAGGTGGTATTTCTTAGTCAATTTTTCTGATATATATTGAATAATTTTCCCTGTTTCAACTCTAAGAGTTGATTCCTTCTAAATTTACTAAATAAAAATCAATTATCCCAAGTTCTAATTTTAAATTTTAAAAATGCATCCTGTGCTCAGGTTGTTGCGGTATATCTCATACAATCTAATTCTGAACAGAATCATTTCAGGAAGATGAGGCCCATCATCTGGAACTTTGTTGTTGGTGCCGCAAAATGTTAATTTCATGCCAGCCAATTTTGTAGCTCCTCCCCCCATTCTGGAAAATGAAAATCATGTCACTTCTAAATGCCCAGAATTCTACGCTGAAGATGCATTGATGCTTTCCCAGGTCGTTTATCTTGGTTTACTCTGGTTAGGATTGATTGTTCTACTTAATCCTGGAGTTTCAATTGGAAATTTCACAAAAAGATATTTAAAGCCGCATTGATGGTTAATCATCAATTCTATGTGGATTTGGGCGGTAATTCCCCATCATTTAGAAACGGCTTCATATTATCCAGTGATTTCCGTCACATTACTCAACTCTTCTACGTCTGAGTTTTTGGAAGCAGTTTGTCATGAATTCATGTTTCTTTTCTCCTGCTCTGTCAAGATATCTGTGTTTACCATGTTTATTTGCATCAGTTCATTTCTGAGTTTTCAGTTTGGACTTTTCTTTAATTTTTGGTTTCCATTTCTGGTTGCAGTTGTAGAGACTGGATCCTCTGTTTCCTATTTCAGTTGCGTCATGTCATTTTTGCGTCCAAATTATTTTCCTGCCCCACCCACTGATGAAATTTCACGTGAAGTTTTGTTAGCATTATCATTTTATTCCAGCTCTAGCCTGAGTCACAAATCCCAAGTTTACCATGTGATGACAAAGGTTTCCAAAGATGCTTGAGAATGGTTGTTGTCCGCGGTGGAGTGCAATCCACGTGTTTTAACTGAGAGTGCATCTCTATACCCTTTGTTAAAAAATTTGTGTATATCTATTGAGGAGTCAAAGTATATCATAAGCTGTACGCCTTCTGTCAGGGTACAACTCCGCTTTTGGTATTCCTTCCTCAGTTTCTTACCTACTTCTGTACAATCTATGTTCCTGAAGTGAATAAACTCTCAGAGTTGTGGTTAGCAGTTGACCAGACTGCCTGGGATTTGGTGGTTTGGGATTCCCTGTTAACCACAACTGAGGCCCTGGTAAGCCAAATTCTTTCTCTGGTCTCAAATCCATCTACTTCCAAACAAGGTACGTTGGTAATTGAGGATAAACCTGCTGCGCTCCTGGTTTTCTGGTCCTTGCTCCTCAGTAGTTTCTTCTAACCAAAGCCAAGATTGTTCTCCCCCCAGCTCGTCTCAACTACAATTGGCGGTGGTGAACAGACCCGGTGATGTAAAGGAGGCCCCCGTAGTGTCCGTTCCTGATAGCTCCTTGGCGATGCTTCAGCACGTTGTACCTGCAAAATCTTCCGTTATTACGTCCAAAGAGTTGCCCCTTGTTCCCATTGATTATGATAACCCCATTCTTCCAGCTGCGGTCAAGAAATGATTGAGTGTTACTTCCAGGAACATCCTGCTTCCTTAGCTGCTGTCTGTACTGCCAATGAAAAACAAAACCCTGCCAAGAATGCTACCTTTGCTGCAAATAAATCCACTTCTGGTTACTTCTTGTTTCATGGTAGCATCAATAATGGTCAGACTATCTATCAGCCAGACATCTTGTTGGATACAGGTGCTTCCAAAAATTTTATGAGTGTGGAGACTGCTGACTTGCTACAACTCAAGTACCATCCAGGAATGCTAGTTAGGGGTGGAAATTGTCAAACGTTTCCCTCTTTACAGCTGAAGAAGCCAGCTACTTTTGTAGTTGCAGGTCAGTCTTTTACTGCAAGGTTTTCTGTTTGCCCTACCCTTATGTATCCTATCATTTTGGGAGTAAGTTGGTGGAGAGATCATAATGTATCAACCTTACTGGAGAAAAATGAGCTACAGGTGGAACACTCCTCGGGTATAACTATTCATATTCCGCTGTTGGATATGTCTGAATCAGAGCAATCATCACAGACTATACAATTGTTTCCTGTCCCTGTCCCCGTAAGTTCAGATTTACCAGCATGTTTGCAGCCCTGGCCTGCGGCATTTGACGCCACCAGAGGCAAATTCCTTCCCAAGCACACTCAGTTTGACTTTGACTTTAAGGTCACTGTTAATCTGATCAGAATTGCGTCTCCTATTTACCCTTTAACCTTGAAGGAAGATGCATGTTTGGAAGAGTGGACTTGTGACATGTTGGCAAAAGGCTACATTTTTAAGAAGGATTTGTCAATCTGCTCTCTGTTATTGTTTGTTCAGAAGTTTGATGGGTCCCTTTGTCCTTGTGTCAACTACAGGAATTTGAATAACATTACAATTCCGGATCCTTATCCTTTACCTCTCAAAGCATAGATCTCTAAATGTGTTGAGAAGGCTAAGGTATTCTCAAAACTTGATCTGTTGAATGCTTTCAATCAAATCAGGATTGCAGAAGGAATGGAATGGTTTACAGCATTCAGAACCAAGAAGGGTATCTTCCAGTTCTGCGTAATGCCTTTTGGATTGAAGAATGCCCCGGCTTGCTTTCAGCAGTTGATTGATTCAGTCCTGGGAGATCTTTAGGTGTTTGTGCCATTGCATATATGGATGACATCTTGGTGTTTTCTCCGGATGAGGAGTCCTATAAGGCCCACTTGTCGGCAGTTGTAGAGCGCATTCTCCAAGGAAACTTGATCATCAAAAGATTTAAGTGTGAATTCTTTAAATGTAAGGTTACCATTCTGGGTAATATTATCTTTGAGGATGGCCACACCATTGCCCCTGACAAGGAAGCTGCAGTTTGAGAGTATGCTACGCCTGTGACAGTATCCCAACTTTGTAGTTTCCTGGGTACATTTACGTTCTTGAAGAAATTCACTCCCCACTTGTCTGAGGTGGCTGCCCCTTTATATTTGGCTAGTGGAAAGACGACTTTAGTCTGGACGCCTGAGTGTGCAAGTGCCTTCTCCGCAGTCAAGGCTCTTTTGTTGTCCTCCCCAGTGTTAAGACATGTAGATCCTGAGCTTCCTTTCATTGTTTCCACCAATGCATCTAAATATGCTATAGCTGGTGTGCTGTTGCAAACAGCTAGTGACAGGATTGAGAGACCTGTAGGGTATTTCTCCTGGAAGATGGAGGCTCAAGAACGCAACTACATGATTTACGACAAGTAATTGTTGGCTGTAGTGGAATTGTTAAAGCATTGGCACCACCATCTCATGTTGGCACGTCATCCATTTGTAGTAAGAACTGATCACAAAGCTCTTCTATATTATCAACAACCCAGGGTTTTGTCAGGTTGCCAATCCAGATGGCATGGTGATCTGACGAGATACAAGTTCTGCTACAAGTTTATTAAGGGATCTGACAATCACTTGGCCGATGCTCTAAGCAGGAATCCCTCCCATCTCCCAGATGCTAGTATGGACGCCAAGTTTAACACACATACTATGATTCCAGACAAAGCTGTGGTGCCTTTTGTATTGCCTACACCGGCTATGTTGGCCATCATCTCCTTAGCTGAGGGTGCAGACCTGGACTTGTATTCCAAGGTTAAGTTTCTGCAACCTTTGTCCAAAGGTTATGATAGGCTATTGGAGCTAGCATGTGCAAACCCAGTAGGTCAGCCTCAGGGTTATCATAAGATTGATCCAGTCCTATATCATCAAGGTCTCTTGTGGGTCCCTGAAGGCACTATTTGGGATGAAATCATGGAGGCTAATCATACCTGTCCAACAGCTGGTCATCCAGGGAAAAACAAAACAGCGGAACTTATCTGCCGCCAGTTTTCCTGGTGAGGTTTGACTGTGCAGGTAGCTGCTTTTGTTTGAGATTGCCTGATATGTGTTTGATCCAAGGCCAGTTGGAATAAGACTACTGGTTTACTGGTTCCACTTCAGCCTGCTGCAGGCCCTTGGACGTCTGTGTTGGTGGATTTCATTGGCAAGCTTCCCAATTCCAATGGGTTTAACACAATCATGGTAGTAGTTGATTGTTTCACAAAGATGGCACACTTTGTACCTTGCTCAACCACAATTACTTCAGTGGAAACCACTAGGTTATTTGTGAACAGAATCTTCTCTCTACATGGCATCCCAATGGAGATTGTAAGCGATTGTGGTCCTCAATTTATTGCTCAGTTCTGGGAAGCTTTTACTGGGATCCTTGGTATCAAATTGTGCCGCTCTACTGCTTTCCACCCCCAATCTGATGGATAAAAAGAGAGGGTAAACCAAAGTTTGGAGGTCTACTTACGCTGCTACACTAATGCGCAACAAGATGACTGGTGTGATAATCTACCCATGGCAGAGTTCACATATAATAACACCCCGCACATGTCAACTCAAGTATTGCCATTTTATGCCAATGTGAGTTACAATCCTTCTTCCAACATGGGTCCTTGTTTGGTTAGCAACGTGGAAGCTGCAACTGATCAAGCTGCTGAATTGAAGCAGGTCCATCAGGAGCTCCAAGTTACTCTTGCCACCGCCATGACAAATTACAAGGAATACACAGATTGCAAGCGCCAGGAAGGTCCAACTTACAGGCCAGGTGATCTAGTCATGGTCGACGCTTGCAATATGAAACTTAAAGTTCCATGTTGTAAATTGGGTCCCAAGCAAGTTGGTCCCTTCAAGGTAGAACGTCAGATTGGTCCCTCTGCCTATCAGCTGGATTTACCTCCAGCTTTCAAGATTTTCCACACCTTCCATGAATGTCTCCTTACTCCCTTCAAAGGAACAGAGACCCCCTCTTCCCAACCCATTCTTGTGGAAGGAGAACCTGAGTACAAGTTAAATTGTATTCTAGCTTCCCACAAGAATTGTCGCTGTTTGGAATATTTGGTATCTTGGAAAGGTTATCCTGATTCTGAAAACTCCTGGGTTCCCTACTACAATTGTTCAAATTCCTCTGATCTGATCCACGAGTTCTACAAGCGCAATCCCACTGCTATTGGACACCCTGAACTTACCCTTGCCGCAATAAAACTCCCACCTGCCCATAAGAATTTCTCTTTATCCCATCTCTCAGATGGTGGTATTGTGACCAGGGCTAAAGCGGAGGGTAATGTCACGGTAAGTTCCATAATGCAGGGTATTGTCCATCTAAGTAAGAAGGCACAGAAGGCCGGAAAACCTGTATTGAAATTGACCAAGTTAACGGATTTAAACCAAACAGTTGATCAAAAATGGGTCACAGCTGCTCCAGTATGCCAGCTGAAACTAGCTCCCTATTGTAAACTGACATTGATAAATTGACGTAATATGAGGGTCACCTGATATAAGCTCATTAATCAGCATGGTTGTCAGAAACTGGTCACGCAAGGGTTCTTTGCAACCTGGACTAGATACTTACTTGAAGATACCAAAGGAATAGAAGATCAAGACTCAGGTGGTATTGCTTAGTCAATTTTTCTTATATATTGAATAATTTTCCCTGTTTCAACTCTAAGAGTTGAGTCCTTCTAAATTTACTAAATAAAAATCAATTATCCCAAGTTCTAATTTTAAATTTTAAAAATGCATCCTGTGCTCAGGTTGTTGCGGTATATCTCATACAATCTAATTCTGAACAGAATCATTTCAGGAAGATGGGGCCCATCATCTGGAACTTTGTTGTTGGTGCCGCAAAATGTTAATTTCATGCCAGCCAATTTTGTAGCTCCTCCCCCCATTCTGGAAAATGAAAATCATGTCACTTCTCAATGCCCAGAATTCTACGCTGAAGATGCATTGATGCTTTCCCAGGTCGTTTATCTTGGTTTACTCTGGTTAGGATTGATTGTTCTACTTAATCCTGGAGTTTCAACTGGAAATTTCACAAAAAGATATTTAAAGCCGTGTTGGTGGTTAATCATCAATTCTATGTGGATTTGGGTGGTAATTCCCCATCATTTAGAAACAGCTTCATATTATCCAGTGATTTCTGTCACACTATGGGTGTGTCCCAAATCTCTGTGGTATAAAAGGATGGTGTCAATCTTTTGTGTTGACAGGATGTAGGGTACAGTATTACCATTTGAGAATATTGTCACGGTAAGTTCCATAATGCCAGGGATTATTCAGCTGAGAAGAAAAGCTCAGAAAGCTGGGAAACTTTTAACAAAGCTGACTGAATTAACAGACTTGAATCAAACAGTTGATTGCAAATGGGTTACAGCTGCTCCAGTTTGTTGGTCAAATCCAATTCCTCCCTGTAAGCTGATGTTGATAAATTAATGTAACTTAAGGGTCACTAGATATGAACTTATTAATCCACATGGTTGTCAGAAATTGGTCACCCAAGGGTTCTTTGCAACCTGGATCAGATAATCACTTGAAAATGTGGAAGGAATAGGAGCCCAGGATCCAGGTGATATTGCTTAGTCAATTTTTGATGTATATTGAATAATTTTCACTGTTTCAACTCTAAGAGTTGAGTCCTCCCAAAAATTTACTCAATAAAAATAAAATATCCCCAGTTCTAATTTACTTTTGAAAATGTATCCTGTACTTGGATTTTTGCGCTACATTCCCTACAATCTGATTCTAAGCTGGATTGTTACTGGAAGATGGGGCCCTGCAGTTGGAACTTTGTTGTTGGCACCTCCCAATGTTAATTCAATTTCTGCTGATCTTGGAGTGGTTCCCCTGTCTTTGAAAATGCAAATTGTGTTGCATCTTAATGTCCTGATGTCAAAACTGCAGGCTTGACCCGCCAGCAAGGTTCCAACCAAGCAGGTTTGTGACCTGCAATCTGATTATCCGGTCACTTGAAGCCAGACTAGGAAGTCAACTTGAATGACCAAATCCAACAACATGAACAGATGATGATCCTTTATGGTGGATACCTTGTTTTGGCACTTGACTCATTATCATGATCAAGCCTCCCCCTTCTCTCATCCAGTTGTGTGATCAGCATAATCATGTTCCTGCTATTCTTGATTCACATGAGCTATATAATCCCTATCTCACAATAAAGATTATTATCTATCTTGTAAATATTTCCCCCTTGTAACTCTGCTAAAACAGCACAGTTACAACATTGGTAGCACAGGTAGGTTCTCCATCCTAGTTTATCTTGAAAAATTCTGCCTGTTGCTTGCACACGCTGCGGCCAAAAAATCCTTGACAGAATTATGTCTGGCCTCCCGCCTGACTGGACCCCGTACACTCCTGGTACCACCATACCTAATGGCTTTGTCCTGTACCAGAGTATGGTGATCCTGCTACCCGCCTTCAACGCCATATCTGCACAAGGTTTCTTTCAGGCTCCCTCCTTAATGCCGCGACCAGCCAACAAAAACACCATGCCCGCCTACGTAGCTCAAAGACTACAGAGCACCGCCTTGGAACCTTTTGCTGGGGCCAACAACAACAACACTGCCACATGGATCCAATCCTCCCAGAGCAAGCTGGCCCAGATAGAATGCCCACAGCAGTTTTGGATTGCAGAAATTTCCATTTGACTGACCCATGACACTGGCACCTGGTGCAACAAGTGGCACAAAGAGCACACCAACAAGAACTGGGATACCTTTAAGCAAGACTTCCTGGCAAGATTTGTGCTTAAGGATACAGCACTCATGATCATACTCCAAGTAAAGAACCTGACCCAGACAGGCACTGTGAAGGAACTCACCTGCGCCTACGAGGAACTCTGACTTTGTGCACCATCTGACACGGCCTTTGACACCCCAGCCACACACTTTGTTGTGTTCTGAGGCGCAGCACAGACACACAACGGGAAATCCTAACCTTAGAAATGGATTTGTACTAAGTCTTGGTTAGATGACAGGGAAGGCTATGCAATTAACTTGCAGCCCTGGAAGAATAATCTCTACTAGTTGTGGCTAGAGAGAGGCGCAGAAGTACTGAAGACACAAAGACAAAAATGTGAATAGAACTTAGAATTTATTAGTGAATATGAAATGGAATATATAGTGGTTAGAAATACCACAAAAAACTACCAGGACAGTAAGATCACTCACCACAAGCATTAGTGAGGCAAGTGAGATGCACAGAGCCAAGAAATCAAACAATTGTATTTCCTGATTCAGTCATCAACTCATTTCAAGAGGCAAAAGCAAAAGTGAGAGATTTGTCTTCAAAATGGCCCACCAAAGGCTAAATCAAAACATGGTGAATAGGGTATTCATAACATTGCCCTCCCCTATATTGGCCTTAGGGGGGTGGTATTTACAAAGGAACTTTGCGTGCACCCTAGCAAAAGGACGGCCACTGGAGAGGAGCTTTACAGTGTATTCAGACTCTTGCTTAAAGGTTAATTCTAGAGGGCCAATCCACAGAGAGTCCAACTTGTGTGCACACCACCTACTCTGTGTTGGTAGTAAAGGACATGGTTGCCAACATTAAACTCAGGCAGGGGGGAGCGTCCAGCATAGTTGGTAGAAAGCTCAAGCATCTTAGTCTTGTATGCAGAAGTGTAGTCAGTGGCCTGTATATCAATTATGCTGTTGACTAGATGCTTGATGTGGTTGTAAGGGTTCATAGCCTTATCAGAGGTAAGCAGGGGGCCCCAAGAGCAATGAGGTAGTAGCCTCTTGCCCATATAACATAGCAAAAGGGGAGTATTCAGTGACACAATGTTTGCTAAGACGGTACGCAAAGAGAGCAGCAGGTAAGTATAGGTCCCAGTTGGCAGCGTCAGAGTAGGTGAGCTTTCTCATGATAGAGACTAGTGTTGAATTTGCACGCTCAACTGCCCCATTAATAGAAGGATTGTAGGGGGAAGAGAAGGACTGGTGAGATCCCAAAGCTTCAACAACAGAGGTTACCAGCTTGGCATTAAAGTTAGTCCCATTATCTGAGAGCAACGCTTGAGGACAGCCATGGCGGTAGAAAACATCTTATAACAGGAAGGCAGCAGTTGTCTTATCCGTAATGTCCTTTGTAGGGAGAGCCTCTATCCAATTGCTGAAGTGATCAACAGCAATAAGAATAAAGCAATACCCAGAATGTGAGCAAGGGAGAGGACCTACCACATCAATGCTGACAGTATGAAAAGCATGTTGAGGGGGAACTAATTTAAACTTGTGGGCCACAGCTCAAGGCCTCTGCAGCTGGCAGTTGTGGCAACTAGCTATGATGTCTGGGATTAGCAGGCAAAGATTTTCCCAGAAGCAATTCTTCTGAAGCCAGTCAAAAGTCTTAGCAATGACTCCATGCCCAGTCTCTTTATGAGCTTGTAACACCAACAAGAGGCAAAAACTGGGCCGTACATAAGGCAGATACTGGTATTGTACCTTCTTGAAGAGCTGATTGTCACATATGAGTATATCTTTGGATAGCTTGGACAAAGCCAGTTTGACCTCTTCTGTCTCACTTTCCCAAGAAGAAGGGTACCCAATTATTTTGTATAACCAATTAGCCTCTGCAGGGTGCAAAGCAAGAATAGGCATTCTGGAGAGCCCATAAGCGTTCTGGTGTTGAATCCCAGAGCAATGGAGCACAGTGAATTTGTATCCTTGTAGATGTAGTGCCCATCTATCTAGGCTCCCTTCAGGCTCCTTAAGCTGTTGTAACCACTTAAGCAAAGCGTGGTCAGTGACAACTGTGAAATGGGTACCATACATGTAGTGGCAGAAACGTTTGACTGTATTCAACACAGTAAGACACTCCTTCTCTGTGACACTATAATTCTTCTCATGTTTGTTTAGGACACAAGAAAAGTAAGCCACATCATGATCTACACTTTTGTTGTCTAGTTGGGCCAGAATAGCCCCAATAGCAAGTTTGCTAGCATCAGTGTATAGAATGAACTCCTTATCATAGTTGGGATACACAAGGATTGGCGCCTCTTTGAGTTTCTGCTTAAGGGTCTCAAAGGCTTGCTGCTGACTGGCGGTCCATTCAAAAGGGACCTTACATAAAAGCTGGACTAGAGGTTTACTAGTATTAGCAAAGTCAGGGATAAACTTTCTATAGTAGCCCATCATCCCTAGAAAGACTTGTACCTCTTGCAGGTTGGTGGGCGGGAGCATTTTGTTGATGGCTTTGACCTTCTTAGTCATTGGGCAAATCCTGGTCTGGGTTACTTCATGGCCCAAGAATTCAAGACACTCTTCAAAGAAGGCGCACTTATAAGGTTTTGGTTTAAGGCCAGCCTCCCAAATCTTTAGGAACACCTCTTTGAGATGAGCCAGGTGGTTGGTGAAGATAACACTGAAAACTGTTATATCATCCAAGTATACTTTGACGCACAACAACTTCAAGTCACAAAGAATAGAAACCATGGCCCTTTGGAAGGTGGCCGGGGCGTTGCAGAGTCCCTGTGGCATGCAAGTAGGCTAAAAAAGCCCTTCAGAGGTAATGAGCACGGCTTTTTGGCAATCCTTGGGTGATAGGTCAACTTGTCAGTATCCAGATGCCAGATCCATTGCGGAGAAAAACTTAGAGCCTCTAAGACGTGGAGTGCATCATCAATACACGGCAAGGGGTACAAGTCCTTCTTGGTCAAAGAGTTCAATTGGCGGTAGTCCATCACAATTAGATGACCTCCATCTTTCTTCTTTAAGATGAGTAGCGGGGATTCCCAAGGACTTTGGGAAGGTGCCAGCAGCCCAGCATCCAACAGTTGTTTGAGCTTTTTAGATACCTGGGCGTCCTCTACACAGCTGCAGCAATATGGTTTAGCACAGAAGAGAGGAGCGTCACCAGTGTCAATCTGATGGATAACACCTTTGGCTAACCCATAGTTGGTACTGTCCTTTGCAAAGATGTCAGAAAATTGGTCTAGAAAGTCTAGCACCTCTTTCTGTTGAACCAGGGACTGTTATGGTAGAAAATCAAATGAAAGGAATAGTGCGCCCTCGTAAAACCCAAAATCAGCAAAGAACTGCAGCCAAACCCCTAAAAGAAATTGACAACTTAAATGCTGTCATAGACAAAAAATGGGTCAAAGGTGGGGTTGCCCAAATAGCCCTCAAAAAACTGGACCTGCCATATTTTCCCCCAAATAATTATGACAAGAAAATTACACGTTATACGCTATTTGGGGATGGCAGCGCTTGACCTGCTGGTTGCCAGAATTTTTTGAATTATGACGTCATCAACTTGAATTCCAACGCAAGACCATCAACTGCTGAAAATATTCTTGCCAGCCAATCAAAAGCCGCGGAATCCCCTCCTGCCCCATCCTAAACTCCCTTAAGACTTTCCCATTCCCCCTCTAGAAACTTGTTTCTAGATAGCTTAATTTTCCTCAGAAATAAAAGAAAGTTTATCCCAAAATGATAGCCTATCTGAGGCTGTTTGCCCCTGTCCTCAAAAGACTAGCCTTTGTGGCCGTCAAGGTTACCGTCAACTCCATGGCCGCAACTTGGCCCGCTCTTTACATGCCAATGCCTTCCAAATCTTTCTCAAATTTTCCTTTACAAGTCATTTGCTTGATGACAATTTTAACCTCAATCTTCTGCTACACCACCATTGGATCTAAGATGTTGAACCCGTCCTCCCAATTTGGCCTCCTGCTTGTCAAGCAACTCACAATTTGTTTATTATATCCTCATTGTATTTCCTTGAATCATGCAACTTACCATTTCACTCTAACAGGGACAGCTTTGGAAATTCTTGTGCAGTGAACAAGGATAGGACTTGGGGTTCATCTTCAGGTAGGTTAAAATCTTGGAATGTGCCAAAGGGATGAAGAGACAGGACATCAGGAGCCCCAACAACTTGCCATATCCAATGACCTGTCCCCTAGACACAGTCATGGGGAGTGCAGTCAGGTTGGCTATTAACAATTGAACAGGGTCCTTATGGGAGACATCTAGGATCCCAGGACAGAGATAAGGTTTGTTGCACCCTAACAAGGGGGGAGTACAACTCCAAGAAGGTTCATTCAGGTAGTTCATATGATATCTGGGAGTCTAGGATGGCCTGGGAGCCAGGGGGGAGTGGTGACAGCAGACGTGGCTAGGAGAGAGATCCCTTCAGACGCAGGACAAGCCATGGGTAGACATTTCATGTTTGAAGAGTGGGTGCAATATTTGAGGTTGAAAGCCCCAGTGGGATATTCCAAGTTGCATGTCTTGAGACGTTTCCTGAGAACTTTAACCAGCTCTTCAAAGATCAGAGGACTTTGTACCCCAGAATAGAGAGGTAACCAACTTTTAAGTTGATTATCCCATTATATTCCCTAAGGAACTGGGTGCCAACTAAGAGATTGCAACTCTTGTTTTCCAAGACAACTGCTGGAACAGCTAGGAGAAGCTTGCCAAACCGCATGGGTAGAGCGGAGTACGCCCCTATGGCACGGGTCATAGACAGCCCAGCTGTGCCATACGTCTGGTGATAATTAAGGTCAGGGGCAAGTTTGAGTTTCTTCACAAGCTTGGAGGAGACAACATTGACTGGAAAGCCAGTGTCTAGAACAGCCTTGATCTTCAATTTTTGAATGGATATCTCTACTTGAGTGGTAGTGCAACCAAAGGGTGGAAGGACAGCCAAGATGTCTTGAGCCTCTGCTAGTTCCTTATCCCACTTCTCAATCATGCATCTTAATCCTGGGAACTCCTTATAAACAGTTTGGAGAGGGAGAAAAACAGATACATTCTTGAAGACAGCGTCAGCAACCTCAGTAGCTTCTTCTGACAACTCCACTAGCACAGGGGACCTCTTAGCCTAAGTGAGGTAAGGGCAAGAGACAACTTCTTTGGCTTCAGGCAAAGGCTTGGCGGTAGTTGTAGTCTTTCCTGATTGCAACTTATAGGGGACTGTAATGGCTTCAGGAACAGCCAGGACAGAGTACCCATATGTGTCAGTGTTGTCAGTATCAGAGTCATCCAGGTCATAGCCGTCAGAGATATTGTGGAACAAGAGGAGGATAGGAGGAGCCTCATTATCAGCAGGCTTGGAGTCAGATATAGAGGGAGGGATTGAAAGAGACTGGGAAGGATTGTCAACTGAGAGCGTCTCTGCCTCTAGGTTGACTGCTCTTTTCCCGCCTGCTCTTTTGAATCAGCTCCTTCAACCCGTGGGTTGGTGCAGACTCAAAAATGATGACCTATCTGACCACAGTTGTGGCAACCTTGGCGTCAAGGAGGATTTTGCAAGTTCATGGTAAAAATGCAAGGACCATGGGAAGAAAAACCAGAGTTAGAAGTAGCTCAACCTTCTCTAACAACTTCTCCAGAATGGGTAAGGTGCATATCCTGCAACAGCGTCTTTATGCTCTTCATGGAGGAAAGCATAGCCTTATGGGCTTTGAAGTGAAGGCACAGAAGCTGGTTAACTTTGAGGGCTTGAGCGCAAGCCATGTAAGCTTCATGTGCTGCCAATTGTCTGCTTGTTATCAGTTGTTGTCCTTCCATGTAGAATTAGTCTGTGAACTCAGCTAGTGTCTTTTTAGGATTGAAAGCAATATGCATGAAAGCGTCCTTCTTAACTTCCAAACTAAGATCACCACCAAGCTTGTCAATCAGAAGCTGCTTCATATCTTCCCACGTCTCAATGGTGGGTAGTTCAGGAACCACCACCTCCTGGCAAATTGTATGTAGACAGGTCAGAATATGTTCTTTCTTAACTTTGTCTGATGCTTGTCTCATGGCAGTTTTGTAGATAGTTGGGAAGGCTGCAATGGTCGAGGTTCTGGGGTCAAAGACTTGCTTAAAGGTAGGCTTGAAGTGTGCTTTGGGAGTTGGACCACCATTATTGCTATCAAGTACGTTTATACGCAGGGAAAACTCTGTCTTGGATTCAGAGGGGGGCTGTCTAGCCCACAGCTGGCAAACACTCTCTTTGAGGGTAGTCAGGGTCTCAACCGTGCGGGCACCTGTATCAACAGCTTGAGAGGTCTGATGTGCAGTAGCATCTAAGCATTGACCTTGGGTGGTCACTATTGTGGAGATATCAGCCAGTTGAGAAGTAAGGGATGGCCCCACTGAAAGGCAAGGGGTGAACCTATCATTCACAGAGTCAATCACGTCATTCATCACTTGTACGTCTCTGTCCAGTTCAGTATGGTCCCGCTTCAATTGGTCTACCTTGTTAGCTAGGGCAATTAGTTCCCTAGTGCATTGGATACAAGGGGATCCTGGTAAGCCAGGGCAGCAACCATCTTCATCAACAACCCCAACTGGACTAGTAGCAGAGTCATTATTTCACGTAAGGCAGCAAGTTCTTGCTGTAGCTCTGCAACCTGAGCAGTCAACTCAAGCACCTGGGGGTCAGGTTGAGGAGCCTCAGCAGGACGTCCTTGACTGCAGGTAGTTGTACATAGCTCTTGAATAGTGTCCCATATTATCTGCTCTCAATCTGCCAAGTCATCAGAAGGGGGAGAGGGCAGAAAATCTGGCTTGGGCATAGCTAATTCATTCACTTGACTCTGGAGTTTGTTTATAGCAGCAGCGGTGGCAGCTCTTTCTTGATCAAACACCACACTGAGTTCAGTAAGGCTGTTAGCAGCAAAGTCTGCTACCTGCTGTAGTTGCTCAAAGGAATATGTGCTGAATGCATTGAGCTGTTGCACAAGTTGTTTGAAGTCGGTGAGATAAGCGTTTAAGGTGGAATCTAGTTGAGTTTGCCAGGGTTGTTCTAGCTGGTGAAACTTAGGTAGACGCTCTCTCACGTATTTGGGGATGGACTGGCGCATTTGTTTGATAGAATTAACCAAACAGGCATGGGAGGTAACAGAGTTGCGCTGATTGTCAGATACCAAGGAAAACAGGGTATGAATCCACTATTGGTAGGCAGCAAACTGGTCCCAGTGATGAGTAACAGCTGCTTGTAGAGACGAGATTTCTTGGACGTGGAGCCCCAACACCATTTGATGGTGGGCAAGGCAGGCTGCACAAAGGGCAATAGTAAGTGCTCAGCGGAGCCAGCTGCTGAGAGGAGGTGTTGTGGAAATTAAGGAGCCACAATTAATTTGTAGTATTCAGCCCAACTGAACTGCAGCTGAAGGCGAGGGATGGCTCCTTCACGGGCTATCCCAAGGGCTACTGACATGACTTGTTCTAAGTCAGGGGTACCCATGGGGTAAGCAACTAGGCAGGGACCATTCCCAAGGTTCAGTACATTAGAGACAATAGGCAAGTTGGCAATATCTTCCTCAATAGGAGGACTAGTAATTTCAGGTGAAGCCGGCTCTTGTATAGACAGAGGCAAAGGACCTGAAAACGTGGATGTGAAAGGAATAACTGAGGGGCTTACAGCCCCTGTAGTGAGCACCATTTTTGTTGTGTTCTGAGGCGCGGCACAGACACACAACAGAAAATCCTAACCTTGGGATTGGATTTTTACTAAGTCTTGGTTAGATGACAGAGAAGGCTATACAATTACCTTGTGGCCCTGGAAGAATAATCTCTACTAGTTGTGGATAGAGAGAGGCGCAGAAGTACTGAAGACACAAAGACAAAAATGTGAATAGAACTTAGATTTTATTGGTGAATATAAAATGAAATATATAGTGGTTGGCAATACCACAAAACACTACCAGGATGGTAGGATCACTTGCCACAAGCATGAGTGGGGTGATTAAGTTGCGCAGGATCAGGAAACCAAACAATTTTATTTCCTGATTCAGTCATCAACTCATTTTGAGAGGTGAAAGCAAAAGCAAGAGATTTGTTTTTGAAATGACCCACCAAAGGCAAAATCAAAGCATGGTGAATAGCGGTATTCACAACACACCTTATGTACTACAACACCCTCAAGTTGCATGTGATGAGGCATGTGAATCTGGACCAGGTGACCAACCTGCAGAGCCTGTACCGTGAAGCAGAGAAAGCAGAGCAAACCTCCAATGCACTTCATAAGGCACAAATTGGGAAATGAGAAAGACCCAAGGATTCCCATCCAGGCAGGGGCTCCTCTCAATCACCCCTGGAGGCAACAGGAATAACACCAACCATAAACCCACGGGTTCAAATGGACATGGAAATGGAAACAATGACCAGTCAAACCAGATCCATTTCTGTGTCACTGCCACGCAAGGCAACCAAGACAAGGGAAAATCCTGGGGAGAGCACTAAGCAAGCCAAGCTCTTCCCACACAACTCCTGACTTGCCTAATGATGAGTACTGACCCAAGGATGTGGACCAATGTCCAATGATCCAGGTGCCCTTGGAAGACCTGGTACTGTACACCATTGCCAGACATCCCAAAAATTGATGTCCTATCTTTTATGTTTTTGAAGTTACACAGGCTCAGCACTTCTGGATTCAGGCGCTGATCAAGCCCTAGTCAACAGCAGCTTTGTGGACAAGTTCAAGCTGGCCACTAATCCTTTGCAGATTAAAAACGTGGTCCCGGCTGATGAACACCACATTGCTGTGACAAGGGAAACTGCCCCCTTCTCTATCATGCTCAAGAACCTCCACTCCACCATCCAAGGTCCTGTCATTGACTTTCCAAAGTTTTACATTGTACTGGGGTTAGACTGGTTACAAAAGAACAACCATCACATAGACTGTGCAACCTCAGTCTTGATCATCAAGCGTGAAGGTGTCAACCACCAGATCTACCCTGACTCAGTGGACCAACTCCTACGCAACCACGTCTTTGTACACATCACAGAGACCCTGGACAAAAAGGAAAACCTAAATGCAATTGACTGGGACTCCTGCCAGTACAAGATCATACACTTCAAGGATCACCAGGATACCTCCACGCCTCAGGACTGCAAAATTGTGGCCTGCCATCCAGAAATCTTTAAGGAAGCGTTACCTGGGCTACCCCCTGAGAAACACATTCAACACTCTATCCAACTCAAGGGGGCTGTACCCAAGGCGCGCCCTATCTATAGGCTGACCCCAAATAAAGACAACACCTTATGCGCCTATCTCAAGGAGGCATTGGAAAAAGGACTTATCCGCCCCTCACAGTCTCCCTTTGGGGCCGCCATATTCTTTGTGGCTAAGTAGGATGGTACCTTACATCTGGTCACAGACTACTGCGCCCTAAACAAAGTTACCATTAAGAATTGTTACCCGCTACTGCTGATTGACAACCTCTTTGATGCCTTGGGAGGAGCCACAGTATTCTCCAAGATTGATCTAACTGCAGGCTATAATCAGATTTTTATTAAAGAGGAAGACATCCCTAAGACGGCCTTCTACACTAAATACGGCTCCTAAAAATGTGTAGTGCTCAACTTTGGCATGACCAATGCCCTGTCCACCTTTGTAACCTTCATGAACAAAGTATTTGCGCCCCACATAGGCAAACACACCCTAGTGTATCTAGACAACATCATTGTCTACAGCTTCTTGGTGGAACAACATCACAAGGACCTAGAGGCAGTCTTTGCTACCTTGGCATGACACAAAATGCTGGCCAAACCCTCCAAGTGCCAGTTCTTCTGTGAGCAACTACCCTTCTTGGGACACATAGTCTCAAAGGATGTCATAAAACCCAACAGTCAAAAGATACAGTCCATCTGCAAGATTCCACCACCCAAGGATAAGTTGGAACTCCGCACCTTCTTGGGAATGGTGGCCTATGTATGCCGCTTCATACTTGTCTGTGGCATTTTGACTGCCCCCTTATCCACCATAACAGGCACCAAATCCAAGTTTGTGTGGACCCCCCAACACGACCTCTGTTTTAGACGCCTCAAGGAGAAGCTCACAACGGCTCCTATTCTGCAATACCCAAATGTGACAGGGAATACCAAATATAAACTGACGCCTCAAACGCATTCATTAGGGGAGTACTACAAATCAAAAATAATGATGGTGATTTCCTGTTTGTAGCTTATGAATCCCAAAAGTTGACAGATGGCAAGTGTCAATACCCTATCCACAACAATGAACTGCTGGCCATTATACACTGTCTAGTCAAATGACATTATTATCTGGAACAACAGGAAGAATTCACGGCACTGACCGACCACAAGTTGCTCATATACTTCAAAACCCAAGCAAATCTATCTCAACGCCAAGCCCGCTGGATAGAGCTCTTGGAGAGATTCAATATACTCATACAGTACAAACCCGGTCCTGAGCTTGCCATAGCAGACACCCTCTCACGCCTTTATGTCTGAGCCACAAGAGGAGAAAATGGGCTTGACTCAGACTGGCCTCTCTTGGTGCTACAAAAAAAGACAAGGGCTTCCCTCCTGGTACAACTGACATAACAAAGGAAACAGTCATAAAAAACAAACACCTATTTGCTGACATGTACAGGACCTTGCACAGAAAAATGTTCAACAGTTCTACCATCCCTTAAATCCCCACGCACCAGCAATTAGACACCATCCTACAATATCACAGAGACCTCGGACACACCAAGAGTCAAAACCTATACAAATTCCTTAAACACAAGGCCTGATGGCCAACCCTGTATTGTGATGTTCAGGAAGTCCTAGCCCAACGTGAGGTATGCAAGAAATTTACCAAAAGCAAAGCCCCTAGAAAGTCAGTACTACTCATCCACACACAACTACTCTTCAAGGTGTGGGCCCTCAACGTTGTTGGCCCCATGCCAGGAAAACACAATGATAAGAAATACATTATCACTGCCATAGAATTTGCTACAAGATGGCCAGTAGCCCAAGCAGTAAAGGCGCACACTGGCAATGACGTACAAAAATCCATAGGAAGAGAGATAATCAGCAAGTTCAGAAAGCCAGAACTCCTGATAACCAATGGAGGGAAAGAATTACCTCCAAAAACACCAATTTATACCTTGCTAAAAATGGGGTCAAACATACTGTGACAACACCATACCACCCACAGACCAATGGACATGTAGAGCGGCTTAATAGCAGCCTTGTGCAAGCCTTATCCAAACTCACTGCTGGGAGACCTGAAGACTGGTATAAGCAGCTATCAACTGCACTACTTGTGTGCCGGACCCAAGTGAACAGATCCACAGGAAAAAGCCCTTTTGAGTTTGTATACGGCACACAGCCAAATATCCTTCAAGAATTAACAGGACCCAAACTGGAAATTCCAAGTAAATTCCCCCTCGTTCAGACCCTCAAGTTATAGAGGCCAGCAGCAAGCAAACAGAAAAAGAAAATGAATGTCTGCAAAAAATCTTTGTCCCCATCCAAGATAGATATGAAGTTGGGGACAAAGTTTGGGTCATGAACGTTGATAAAAGCAAAATACAACCCAATAAAGTAGGTCCAGCAATCATTCTAAACGTAAAAAAATAACACTTACCTTGTGCAAGGACTTGGGAAGAGCAAACAAGACAAAACCCTCTACCATGATTGCCTGAGACCCTGAAAAGCAAGGCAAAAACAACACAAAACCACCCTGCTTGCCACAGAACAACAGTTAGTCCAGTATGGCGCCCAAGCTCCTGACAACCTCCCTGACAACCTACCCCCAGAGGAGGCTAACCTTCAGTCAGGGGGTGTTGAAACAGCAGGCTCAACCCGCCAGCAAGGTTTGGAGCAAGCAGGTTTTTGACCTGCAATCCAATTACCCGGCCACTCAAAGCCAGACTAGGAAGTCAACTCAAATTGCCAAATCCAACAACATGAAAAAATGATGATCCCTTATGATGGATACCTCATTTTGGCGCTTGACTCATTACCAGGATCAAGCCACCCCCTTCACCATCCAACCATGTGATCAAAATAATCATGTTACTGTTATACTTGATTCACAATGACTATATAATCATTATCTCTTAATAAAGAATATTATCTAGTTTCTAAATATTTTCCCCTTGTAACTCTGCTAAAACAGCACAGTTACAACAGTATATAATGATACAGATGCCTGAAAGGATGACAACAAGTTCTTAGTTACACCTTGATAGATTGCAGCCGCTGGCTAGATTGTACTCCACTATCAATAAAATTTTGAAAATACCAGAAATAACCCAAGTTGCTCAACATTGGTGCTCACTTGAAATTGAGCCTCTGCCAATGCCCACAGAAACCGTCCTTGCCTGCCAAGGATTGTCCTTGGCTATGCCTCCGCTCAGCTTTGCTGATAAGCATGGGTACAAGATTGAATCATATGATAGTGATTGTGCTCCTGTCTTTTCTGTGAGCAACCCCGTGGTTGTTCACCCTCCCACAATTGCTCCTTTGGCCGTGGCTCCCCTGCCCTCTGTTTCTGAGGGCCCCGCCTTGGTTGGCGCCTATGATTGCACACAGATTGTAGAGCTGGTCAAGACACTACTTTGTGGATTCCGCCTTTGTCTTTCCAACCAACCTGACCAGAACCTCAGCATCTTATTTCACTATTATGACCAGGAGACCCACTGGCAGCTCTACTGGCTTTATCAAATTGCTTCATTCCAAGCTCTTCAGGAGCGCCTGTCTGGAGGAGACCATGTCATGGAATACCTTGCTGGCTTTGTACAGCCCTCTGTAAAGCAGCTCTAACTTGTTGCCGCCCGCCAGAATCTTGAGTTGTCTTCCCTGGGTGATGCTCTCCTCTCCTGCCGTTGTGATTGGTCTGAGAAGTGGGCCACAGCCAACGCCTCCTTTTTGGAGATGGGTGCTGTGGTCCTGTCTAATCAGTCCATGGGGGAATGCTCATGCATGTATTGATGAACTGATTGACATCATCAACACAAAGTTTGGGTCTATGGTATACAAGGCAATGGACACATGTAGAGCCTCTCTGGCATGGCTTCAGGACGTGCACAAGCTCTGTGCCAAATCAGATAAGTTCAGCATGTGTGTGGCAGATGACTTGACCACCACTGACCAGAATGTAATTGCCCTAGACAAGGAGGTGGAACAACTGGGTTCACGTCTCCACTAGTTTAAGAAAGTATGTTCTGGATGACTTCCAGCGCCTAGAAGCAAAGGTTGACAGCCATATGAAGGTATCTTGCTCAGGCACCCCCAAACTGCTACTGTGTCCCAACAGTGCTAGGATTACAGCACTAGAGATAAAGGTAGCAACCCTGGAAAGCATAATTGGGGGATACAATGAGGAGTTTGCCAGAGCCCACAAAACCATAATGGCCCTACAATCAGAACAAGTGACCATGAAGAACACTATTTCACACTTGTCCAAAACCACACTGGGTGTAAAGTTTGAGCTCCACCAGAAAGGCCTGCAGATGGACATTCTGAATGTCCATGACTGCCTGGCTAGAATGGAAGTCCATGTTCACCTACTGGAAACAAAAGGCTGTAAATGCATCCCCACCAGCCAAAAGACATCATCCTCTATGACTACTAATCACTATGAGGACGCCAACAACATCTCAGAGGAGGAAGTGGAACACACAAACAGGGGGGATTCCCAAGGTGTTCACCACTCTTCCTACCAGAGAACCAAACACTCCAAAAGCCACACATAGGGCTAGGTGTAGTTATACGGCAGATAGGCAATCAACTGCCTCTCCCTGCCAGCCTGCTGAGCCTACAATCCCTAAAAAACAGTTCAAACCTCTCAACCTTCCTAAGCCCAATAAGCAAGGGAACGTACATTCCTTCCTAAGACTTTTTGAAATGGCAATGAGAGGCGCCAGCAACCACCAGAAGGCAACTACACTCATCACAACCCTAGATGCAGTAAGCGCAAACTTAGTGATGCCACAACTACCTGCAACTGACTGGAGCTACCAAGAAGCAAGAAAGGCTGTACTCAAGGATTTTGGTGGAGAGGATATCCTCTTCACCAGAAAATCCAAGTTTGGAGCCATAAAGTTTGCCCCAGGAAAATCTCTGCAAGAATTTGTGGAAAGATGCTACCATGATGTGCTGGTACTCCTTGGCTCTGAAACAGTCTCCACCTCTGACATTTGTTCTGCAATGAAGCAGGCAATCTATCCTTATAAAGAACTCCACAGAGCAATGGCCCCTGCCTACGCAAAGGACAAGGATGTGTTGGAAATTGTGGATTGTCTTTGTAGCCACGCTGAAACATTCAGTCCCCCTAATAGGCCCAAACCTAAGCAATCAAAGACAGCCTGCAAAAAACCATTCTTCCATAAGGAGGATTCCATTTAGTCCTCTGCACACCCTCCTGATGTGAAGGATCCCTACTACATTGCCTGAAACACGGCGGGACACTGGAAATCAAAATGCCTGACCAACACCAAGAAGGTACATGTTGTGTAATCCCATCCCGCTAGCATCAATGAGGGAAAATCCAAGACAGAGTAGAGGAGGGAAATTCTAGCTCTGCCAAATCCCTCAACCTTCCCATCGAACCTGGCCCCAAAGTACACTGTCCCAAAGAGCTGCATGAGGACGCAATTCATATGGTTGTAGCCAACAACCTCTACACTGTGACTACCCGCTCTCAAACTAAAGTCAAGCACAAATAGGCCGTCTTGGCTGAAGTATCAAAACCATATGCAGCTCAATTACAGGACGCCAGATAAAACCAATGTTTGCCATGCTTCAATGATACCCCAAACTTGAAGTAAATACAAGTAGCTTTCCCTCTAGAGGAGCTTAAGTCCACATACCCATATGTCTTCAAAAGCCTTCTCTGCACTTTGGAGAGGGACAAGGAGAATGGGATACACACATTAAAAAGTCTCAATGACTATTATATTGATTGTATCTACATTGACATATTGGTTAACAAACATTGCATTCAAGAAATAATGGATAGTGGTGCTCCATTTAATATCATCTTCACTAAGATGGTGAAGAAATTGGGTATAGCCCCAGATGTTGACTACAGATTGCCCTTTGATACAGCTGGCAAAGAACCCACTTACTCTGTGGGAGCATACAACACACTACCTATGTAATTTTGCTCCATTGCGTTATCCGCCTCAGCAGTTGTACTGCCAAATGACACCTACAATTTTCTCACAGCCACCTCCTTCCTGGTGAAATATGGAGCCATGACACATTTGGGCCTTGCCACCTTCAAAATCCTTGGTCGGACTTTACCCTTGTTCTTCAGTAAGGAAGATCAAGACACCGCTCCCAAGCCCTGCAAATTTGTCAACCTGGCCTATGCCAAAAGAATTGTCCCCATGGAATACAAACTTGTTGGGAAACATAGATGTAAACCTCCTACACAGATCCTGGAACATGAGGGTATCCCGCTGAGGACCAGGTCTGCATGTTCCCTGGAACCTGGACACCAGAAGATTGTAGAGACTGGGTTGTCTGTGTTTGTCCCTGAAGGACTATATGTAGAAGTCATTGAACCCTGGGGCCGTTCTTGTTTTGAACTGTGCATTGCGCCAGGCATTGTTACCCCTGGCCAACAATAGATACACGTCCTCTTGGCCAACCTCACAAAAAAGATGCTTTCTATCAAGAAAGACCAAGTGGTAGGCTTCTTACACTTCTAACGGCAGAGGAACTATCCAAGGTGAAGGGATTTGGTACATTTGAGGAAATAGGTATACCAGACAACCCCAAACCAGCAGTCTACCTGACTACACCCCTAGAAGACCTTTCCTCCCTTGGTCCTGAGGAGTAAGCTCAGGCATCAATGCTGTTTGAGAAGTACTGCTCCATCTTTGCAGAAAGCAATCATGATCTGGGTTGTGCTGAAGGAGTAACTCACCATATTGATACAGGGTCCACTACTCCAATCTGTATGCGCCTCATACAACAATTGAAAACAAACAAAGAGGTTGTCTTGGATGAGGTCAGCAAACTGCTGAAACAAGGCATGCTGATCCCGTCCAAAAGTCCTTGGGCATATCCTATCCTGATTGTCAAAAAGAAAGATGGCTCTAACTAAGTTGTCATCAACTATTGACGCCTCAACAAGGTCAGCAAAAAGGACTCATACCCCTTGCCTTGCATAGATGACACTGTGATGATCCACATGTTTGGTGGTTTTCAGGTGGGGCTTATGTTGGCCAAGTGAAAGTTTAGTGACTTTTGTTGAAGAAAGCTGGCTGAAGGACCAGAAGATGATGATGAAGAACTAGTAGTCCAGAGAAATGAGCCAAGATTTTGCCAAATTGATTTGCCAAAGTGAGAAGATGTGGAATATTTTGCCTTGTTTAGTATAAAAATCAAGAAGGAATGTGGATAGAAGTTTGGGTAAGATATTTATTTATTAAGTTCCTAGGATAGACAAAGGTATGTTGCTATGAGAGCAGGATACAAGGTTGTTTTGGTGGGACATTTTCCTTGGATTTTACTATATTTGTAAACATATAAGGAAAACTTTGAAGAGGTCCAGAAAAAATAATTTAAATAGTATTCTACTATTTAAATGGGTTTGGGTTGAATGCAGGAAGAAATGGTGCCGGAATAATGGACTGGTTAACGCTTTGGTGCACAAAGAGTTGTCAATTTGAACAGTTTGAGCTGTGGAAATGAGTTTCATAGTTGGATCCCGGTGGAACTTCAGAAATGGTCTATTTCCGCGCTCTGCATTCATTGGTTTAGTTCTGGCAGGCTTTCTGATGAAAATGATTGGTTGAAAGCCAAAAGCTTAAAGTATAAGCAAGGAAATAGTATATTAATACTTTAAGCTTTTGAGAAAGTAAGTATGTAAGCTTAAGTTATTATAGAAAAAAGTGAGCGGCAATGGTTTAAGCTTATGAAGAAAGACATTTTGAAGGTGGAACCATTAGGAAAAGGACACTATAAGAAGATGGCTGGCTGGAAAGTTACGGGGTCTTTTGACGGTCTTTTTGGAGGTTGTTCCAGGTCTTTGAGAGGACACTTCTGGGTCTCTTGAGTTTCTTTCAAGAGGTTTTTGAAGCCTTTTGATCACCAGCAGGAGCTTGGTTAGAGCTGAAGCCCAAGATAACAGAGCAGTAGCCCAAGAATAAGGAGCGGGTTCCTAAGCGCGGCGCAGAAGTTTGATTCCAAGGAGCCAGAGTCCACATTTGAGGAGCAGGAGTTCAAGTCTAAGGGGCAGACGTCCAAGACTTAGGTGCAGGAGTCCAAGACCAAGTACAAGGAGTCCAAGATATTGTTGGAGGACTCCAAGTATTGGCAAATCCATATTGTTTCCTTGACCCCCCAGGCCGTATACCAGAAGGTTTCTAAGGAGATCTTCCTTCTGAGAGTGAATAAAAGCCCATTTTGACCCCTATACATATTTCTGAGATACATTTTCCCCTTACTAGAGAATGACAATCCCTTCCAGCCGGTCCCTGGCTACAATCCAGGACACACTTGGGGACTGGCGGACAGGAACCTCATAGACACATTATACCACCTTGGAGGCGCCAAGTACTTCTCTGCCATGGGCCTCATATTGGGCTATTGGCAGATCAAAATACCCCCCAAAGAACAAGAAAAATGTGCCATAATAACCTCCCAAGGACTATTCCAACTAACAAGGATGCCACAAGGGCTGTGCAACGCCCCTGCTACCTTCCAGCAAGCTATGGACACCATTCTTGGTGACCTTAAACTCTCCTGTGACCTGGTCTACTTGGATGACATCAATGTCTTCTCTAGGACTTTCACCAAGCATCTAGCTCATCTAGAAAAGGTCTTCAAGAGGCTAGCTGCCGCCAATCTTAAGATAAAGCCACATAAATGCCAGTTCTTCAAGGACCATCTGGAATAACTAGACTTTGTCATAGATAGTCAGGGCCTGTGTCCCCAACCCGCAAAAACCAAAGCCATATCTAAGATGAAGCAACCCAAGTCAAAACACAACGTACAGGTCTTCTTGGGTATGATTGTTTACTATTGATGTTTTATCCCCCGCTTTGCAGCCATTGGAGAACCTCTCTTCCATTTGCTGAAATCAGGAGTTGATTTTGTATGGAGTAAGCAATGCCAAGGAGCCTTTGAAAAACTACACCTGGCCTTGTTGAGCAACCCTGTTCTGATGTACCCAGACTTTGACAGACCCTTTTTGAGGCATACCAATGCCTCACTTACGGCATTTGGGGCTTTACTATCCCAACTTGACAACAAGGGGCTCAAACACCCTGTAGCGTAAGCTAGTAGAACACTAAACGTTCATGAACGCAACTATACAGTGACAGAGGGCAAATGCCTAGCAGTCATCTATTCATGCAAACAAATTTGGGTCTACATCCATGGCGTACGGTTCACAGTGGTCACAGACCACGCGTCCCTAGCTTGTCTCAAGAGCCTCAAGGAGCCAGAAGTCCAACTTGCCCAGTGGGCACTGAAACTACAGGCCTTGGACTACAAAATCCTCCATTGCCCTGGCAGCAAGCACCAGAATGCAGACTGCCTATCCCAATTACCCACCGTGGCCTTAGTGAGCCCATTAGAAAATCAGCTGTATTGCAAAATGATGACTGGGAAGTTTAACAATGAGCCCAAGAAAGTACAGCATATCCTACAAGACCTTTGAAAGGATACAATATTATGCAATGGTGTGCTATACAAGCTGGTAGATGGCAAGGAACATACTTTCCCTCCTCCCTCTAAAAGGACTAGCATTGTTACAGCCGCTCATAAGGCAACAGGTTATGGTGCCTTTTAGAAAACCAAGTTTGACCATACTACAGTCACTGCTGAGTATTTAGCCAAATAAATGCTCTGAAATATAAAGATGTTCTGTTTTTGCTGTTTATTAAATATAGATAAGTTTGTTTGGAATTCTTGAGGGAAAGGTTCCTAGAAACTGGATATCTATGTTTAATAAAAGAATAGAATATGGATGTTTAGTTAGGTTAGGCTAACTAAAAGAATTGAGGCAAGATTGGCCAAATCAATCTTGGAGACTAGGCGTCTCAAAATGGGTTAGTTAATTGGGAAGATTAATTAATAAATACGGGATATAATTAATGAGGTTTTAATTATATTAAAATAGCCTTGACTGTTTCAAGAAGTTTTGTTAAGGTTAACCATGGGAAAACCCCCAGAATTAGGGTTAAAAGCGCCGTGGTGGCGCCTGGTTTGAGTTTTGAAGCATTTTAATGGGTTTTAAGGCAAAAAACCATTAAATGCAAAGATAACCAAATAAAGGCAGGTATGCCTAGGAATTCAGGTTTGATCAGCTGGTTCTCAGTTGGAATACTGATAGCTGAGTTTGAAATGTGCAATCCACAGGGTTTTGGCGCCGGGAGCTGGTCAAGCTCCATGCCAAATTGGTACATTGAGATGAAGGGTGTCAGGTGACTCCTTCTCATTGTAGGTTAATTCTCATAGGTTGAGAATTGTTGGTGATCTTTTAGGTAAAGATCTATGTTGGATGACTTGAATGTCATAGACCACGTGACGCAAATCATTGGTTGATTCAGGAACCAGAGGGGTTTTCAGTTGTGTATGCCCCAAATGGTATATAAGCAAAAACAGTTAAATATTAATAAAAGATATATTCACATTGTTGGTTTTGACGCTTTCCCCTCACCTATTTTTCAATTATCATGCCTTCTTTGTTAAAATTTGAGAGAGCCAAGTTTGGGGTCCTTTGTGTGGAAACTGCTATAGCAATAAAGGAGGTTCCTACAAGTACATTGGAAGAAGCTTGGACCAGCCTGGAGGTCACTAAGACTGTTCCTGCAAAATCTTTAAAAGAAGTAAAGGCTGTGTTCAAAGAGCTGTATTCCAATTACTTTGCAAAGAAAGGGACTCCCGCCCAAGGGAACCAAATTTATGCTTGGGATGCTTGGAACTTATTGGTATGATGGGATGAAATCTTGCAACAAGTAAAAGAGATAGTGAATTGTGAAATTGAGGCGTTGAGAGCACAAGAGGAAAAAAGCGTTGAAATCATGGCTTGTTGGCGGGATGACAATAAAGTGTTATCCAATAAAATTGCCTCCCCTGGAGGCAAAGCTCTTCAAATCTTTGTCCCAGGAAGGTAAAAGCAATAACATTCAAGGGCAGGATAATGGCAGGATGGACTGGTTAGGCCTGGATCCGTCACACCAAGGAGATCCTGTCTTGCACCTGCTTCTGGGAAGCAATGAATTTCAACATACAGGAGACAATTGACTGCTGCATCAAGTGCCAAGGGAATAAGCCCCTACAGAAAAGCACAACTTACTGAATGGTGCAACCCCATTTTTCCTGGCACACCATATTGATGGACGTAGTGGGACCACTCCCACGTAGCGGCCCTGGCTTTTGATATGTGATAGTGGCTATAGATCACCTTACTAATTGGGTGGAAGCCTGGCTTCTAAGGAAGGTAGATGCTCCTTCTACTGCACAATTTGTATTAGACGCCATCATAATTTGCCACAGCTTCCCAAAGTTCCTACTCTCAGACAATGGGACTAACTTTACAGCCTCAGTAATATTGAAAGTGAATGATCTAATGGGAGTTTGTGGGGTACTCTCCACCCCATACCACCCTGAAACCAACAGGATGGTGGAACACGCCAATGATACCCTAACCCAGATCCTCTAGAAATTAGCTTCTTTGCGTACATCTTCCTGGGGAACGTACTTAGGAGCAGCAGTGTTTGTGTACAACATATTGCTTCACTCTACCACAGGAGCGTCTCCAATTCAACTGATGTATGGCTGCCACCCTGTAATTCCACTAGTCCTGTACTCAGCCACAGGTGACCCTGGACAACTTTCCTAAAATCAGTACCTAGGACAACTGGTCAACACCCTCATCAAATGGCAGGCATCCACTTTTAGCAACACAGCTATCAAAACCCAAGCCAGATTTGAGAGGGACTCCGCCAATAGAGTCATGTTGCCTTCTTTTGAGGTAGGAGAGGGAGTTGCATTCTGCAACCTTGAGAAGCGGGTAGATCCCACAAACTAGACAAGCTATGGGTAGGCCCCTTTGAGATCATAGAGAAAACCTCACCTGACGTCTACACCATCAAGGATAAGGATAGTGGACGCATATTTAACCGTGTACATGCAAAGTTTCTATGTCCATTCTGCACCCCAAAGGAAGGGCCTAAAAAAACACTATCTGAACTTTCATAAAAGAAAATAACATAAGTAATATAAGCACATCATATAATTCATAAGAAAAAAATTTTTAAAAGGATATGAATAATATAAAAAGATATAAAAAATTCAAAAGTGCATTATATTGAAAGAGGACTTAATCCTACAAAACTTTATTACTGAGTACCCTCCTCAGGCTCCTCAGTGACATGGTGAGTGGTAGCCTCCACATAGTCACCAAAAGCGTAGGTGGCCACCACTTGATAGAGGACAACAACTTTCCAAAGCCACATATGTTGCGCCTTGGGGGAAAGCCGCACCCAGTGCATAATGGGCACAGTCAAGGCCAGCTCCCCATTGGCCAGGCAACCCAGACCACACTCAATAGGGAAGCACACACCCCAACACCAGGCACTCCACAATGAATCCCTTGGAGGGATAGTCAACTGAAAGACCCCGCTGATGACACAACACTTTGCAACGGTAGAACTCCAGGATGGCCTGCATCTGGGCCAAGAAACCACAAGGAAGCAAAGGCTTTGAGACCATATAAAGTTACCCAACAAAGCCATGTAGGGAAGATATTGGGCAGGATCCCCAGTCTCCAGCTTTTCCAGGTTCAAGTTTATGACAGTAGCCAGCCAATTATGCTAGTTATCAGCACGCCAAAAACCGCACTGACAAGTAGAGTTGGGACTGGTGTCAGGGATCCAACCTGTGGGGGTTCCTGAGAACTTGCAGGCAGACAATCTGCAGGCCCAGCAGGGAGAGCCCACCACAAGATTGGGGCTAACTTTACAATATAATATAACATTTTTCCAAGGTCTGCCCAAGGTCTGCTCATAGGCACCATGGAATCAACCAATCCAGCAAGGGTGATATACATCACCCCAAATACCTGGGTGGAAGTGGATTCATTAGCGGCAACAGATTCTTGCAGGCAATTGGGCCGCAGGGTGTGGGGCGGTGTCATTGGAACCAAATATGCAGGCCAGAAATTATACTTGTCTCGGAATAGCAGAGGGGGCCAGATGATTTTGGTACCCTCTCTTTAAAGGACTTCCGTCTCTCTAGTTCTAGCTTTGGGGTCGTGGATCAGGATTTTCTCTAGAGTAAACTCAGAATACACCAGGTTGGGTGGGTACTCGGTGAAATGTACTGGGCCAAAGGGAGCTCCTGGTAGACGGTAAAGTTTGGGCGGATGGTCCACAGTTTCTTGGGGTAGGTGGGCGTGGGGTGCAGAACCGCAAAACGTAGGCTGGAAATGAAATAGAACTAATAACAAGTATGGTATGATCTGGTTGAACAAAATGTTCATGTCACTTTATTGCAAGAATAGCAATGAGCATCTTCCTGGCAGTCCAGGGTATAAGTATGCCCATCTGTCATGGTAAAACTTTCACAAATTTCTTTGGCCTGGGGTTTCTTGCTTACCAGGTCTTCCCAGTCTTTGGTGGCATCAATTGTGGGGGTTATTCTATTGGCTTGCTCAAAATGAGAACGCTCAAAATCCCTAGTCAGGTTGCAGGATTGGCTGTCTCTGTGTGGCCCACGTTCTATGGGAAGGTTCTCTGTTTCCCCTTCCGCGTGGGCCTAAGTTATTCCGGGATCTGTGGCTGGACCCGCCCGCTGATTGGTTGCATTAACAGGAACCTTGAGCGTGGGAGGTATCAATGTAGGTGAATTTGAATCATCAAGCTTCAAAGGATTTTATGAAGTCAAATTCTGCTCTGGTTTGAGCCCAAAAAACTGCGGGCTGGCGGCCCGCAGGATGCCAGGGTTTGAGTCTTGTAGTTGAGGCTTTTCAATAAGCATAGTTGATAAGAGTTTGTCACTTGTGACATAATCCCCTTCTTTCCTGTTGCCCTCATTCTTCTCAGTCCTCTTTTCCAGGTATTGCTTTATGGCTTCTTGTGTGTTAGGTAGGTTGGAGACCAGTTCCCAGGTGCTTTCTTCAGGAGGGGGGGGTAACCTACCCATTTGACGTAGTACTGTGGGGTCTTGTAGTGAAGGCGGTGTCCATGGATGTACTCTACCTTGTATTTAGTTGAGTGCCCCTCCTGGATGGGTGGGGGGCTGGTCTTGATCTTCTGGTAGGGGAGGGAGTTTCCTTCTTTCTTGAATAGCAGTGATTGGTGGAAGACATTGTGGATTTTCCAAGTAGGCAGCAGCTCTAGTTTGTACACCACTTCTCCCATCTGCTTTACAATCTTGTAAGGGTCACAGCGGCGGTGGGCTAGTTTTCTACTGGGTATGTGTAGGGGAACATTCTGTGAGTTGAGGTAAACTTCATTGCCTATTTCCAGAGGTTTCCCAGGGACTCTTTTCCTGTTGGCAAACGCTTTGTAGGTCTTAACAGCGCGGGTCAAGTTCCTTAGACAGGTTTCCTGGGTGGTATGTACTTGTTCAATCCAAGTTTGTCTTGATGTATTCTGTTCCTTGCTACTAATGCTAGGGTCCCATGATGGATCAAACCCATAGTTGGCCTTGAATGGAGACATCCCAGTGGAGGCGTGGTCTTTACTATTGTATGCAAAATGGGCCATGGGAAGCATCTTGTCCCAATTGTCCTGGTTGGTGTTGGCATAGCATTGGAGGTATTGTTCCAGGATTTGGTTGACCCGTTCAGTTTGTCCATCTGTCTGCAGGTAGTAGGAGGTTGACACGCAACGTTTTATTACAAGGTCCTTCATCACTTGGATCCAGTAATGGGAAGTAAACTGGGGTCCTCTATCAGTGATGATTTCTTCTGGGGTGCCGTGTTGTGTCAATATGCGGTTGTGGAAGTGTCTGGCGGTCTCAGCTGCCATGCAGTGGGTAGAGTTCAGGACAAAATAAGCCATTTTAGTGAAACATTCAACCATGACCAGGATTGTGTCAAAGGATTTTGAAGGGGGGAGCTCTACTATGTAGTCCATTGACACTGACTTCCAGGGGGTAGCAGGTATGTCCAGAGGTCTCAGTAATCCTTCTGGCTTAGAGCAACGTGTCTTGGTTCTTCCACAGGTTTCACAACCATTAATGTAGGCAGCTACTTCTTTGTTCATGCCCGGCCATGTGTAGTTCCGCTTGATACTTGAGAGGGATATTTGTCTACCTGGGTGGCCAGCCATCTCTGAATTGTGGTGGTCAATCAATATGTTTGTTTGGGTTGGGCCTTTGGGTACGTAGATCCTGTTGTGGAGCATCAGGATAACACCTTTCAGGGAGTACCCTTTCTTTGAGTGATGGCAATTGGGGTCCTTTGTCAGGGCTTTGACTAGCTTGGTTGAGTAGGTGTCCTGTTTCTGGGCTTTTATCACATTGGGTTTGCTGGCGGCAATCTTTAAGTACTTCAGGTGTATCCCTAGGCCGGTGGGGTCTAGTAGTGTGTGGGTGTTGCAGTCCTTGATTTCTGTAGAGGAGGGGATCAGTTTGGCTCTCCTGCTCAAGGTGTCTGGTACCATGTTAACATTTCCTGGCCTGTAGTATATGGTCAAGGTGTAGTCTGCTAGTTCCAAGGCCCATCTTGCTTGTCATTGGTTCAGCTGGCAGGGTTTGAAGAAGTAGACTAAGTTCTTGTGGTTTGTCAGAATCTTTAACAGATGTTCAGCACCTCACAAATACCTCTGCCAGTGTTTCAATGTCTTCATTATAGCTAATGTCTCCTTGTCATATATTGGGTAGTTCCCTTCAGGTAGTAGCATCTTCTTGGAGTAATATGCTACAGGATGTAGCATACCATCCCCTCCTTCCTTAAGAAGGACCCCACCCACCGCAAAGTCAGACACATCTGTCTCCAGCACAAAAGGTTTAGCAGGGTCAGGCATGGCAAGGACTAGCAGAGGTGAAGGCAAGTTTCAGGGTCTCAAAGGCGGCAGTGCATTCTGGGGTCCAGACAAAGGAGACCTTGTCAGAGCACAGGCAGGTCAGGGGCAGGGTGATGTGAGAAATTTTTTTGGATGTAATCACTGCAATAATTTTCCAGGCCCAAAAAGCTTCTCACGTCTTTTCTGCATTTGGGTACTGGCCAGGCTGTTACAGCTTCCACTTTGTCTTGCGCCATGGTAAACCTGTCAGTCTTCACCACATATCCCAGAAATTTGACTTTGGATTGAAAGAATTCACATTTCTTCAGATTGGCGTGTAGGTTGGCCTGCAAGAGTTTCTCCAGTATTTGGTCAAGGTGTTGGAGGTGTTCCTCATGTGATTTGCTGTATATGAGGATGTCATCAAATATGCCACGCAGAACTGGTCAAGGTACTTGCCAAGGACAGAGTTGATCATCCTTTGGAAGGTGCTGGGGGCGTTACACAAACCAAACAGCATGACCAAGTACTCGTACAGACCATATCTAGTTTTGAAGGCTGTCTTATATTTGTCCCCTTCTTTGACTCTGATCTGGCTGAAGGCGTCTCTCAGGTCAATTTTCTAGTATACCTGGGCTCCTGTCAATATATCACATAGGTTGTCAGCGTTGGGAATGGGGTAGCGGTTCTTTACAGTGATATCATTCATTTTCTGGTAGTTTACGCAGGGACGCATCCCGCCATCTTTCTTCCCTACAAACAGCATGGGCGACAAGCAAGGGCTTTTTGACACCCAGATGAACCCTTTTTTTGTCATGTCCTCCAGGTATGTCTTTAGTGCTGCTTTTTCACGGTGATTGCAGCTGTATATGGGGCCGTGGTGTGGTTGGGTTCCAGGTAACAGGTCAATGGCATGGCTGTAGATTGAGTGACTGGGGAGTTGGGTTGCTGCTTCCTCACTGAAGACGTAGCTCCACTTCTCCAATGGGGCAGGGAGACTTTCCACACTGGGTTCCATTCTCAGGGTCAGGAGTGTGTTGGGTTCCTTACTGGTTGGGCCCAACTGGAACGGCACCATATCAAATGAATTATCTCCCTTCAAGGCAACTGTTTGATTACAGAAGTTCAGAATAGCGCCATGTCTTTGGGACCAGGAGTCCCCTAGAATCAGGGGGTGGGGAAGCCCTTTCAGGATGATGAGGAATGCTGGGTACAAGTTCTGCCCAATTTTCAGGGGCAGTTTGGTGGCGCACCTGAACCCCAAGTTGTGGGAGCTGTTCCTCATGATTACTTTGACGCTTTTGTTGGTGGCCTCCAATCCAAGGTCCTTGGCAAGGGTGGCATTGATAAAACTCTCCTCTGCTCCGTATCAATGAAAGCTCTAAAAGTCTGGGATGTTGTGGATGTGTTTGCTTTGACTTGGATAAATTTGTACAATTGAGTAGAGGTGTTTATTTGTACCAAGGAAACTGAGGGGTTACTCTTCTTGGGGCAAGCCTTGGTGAGGTGCCCGGGTTTGTGGCAATAGAAACACAAGCCTTCACAGTAGTGGTGCTGTAGTTCATTGGGGGCATTCCTGGTCTGCCAGGTGTTGGGGCTTGGCTTGTGCGCTGGGTGGAAGACAGGGTGCCTTCTTGGTTGAGGCTCAACCCTCTGCACAAGAGGAGTAGTTCATCCAGACCAAGCGTAGGGGGATGGTGATTGAGGAGCTCCTTCAGGGCAGGAAAAGTCCTCAGCGGTACAAGATGGCTGATAGCTCGTCCTCAAGCTGGGTTCTGGCTTTCAACTTCAGGAACTTATTGGTGTAATCTTGCAGAGAGTGTGGTCCTTATTGGATGTCCAGTAAGCTGATTAAGGTGTGGTGGCGGGTGTCTTGGTTGTCACCTGTGGCCATCAGTTTGCTATCAAATTGGGAGTAGTATAGACAGAACTCAACATCTTTGGCGGTTGCTTTCCCAAACCAGTCCAGGGCATCTCCAGAGAGCATGGAGGCTATCCCAAGGACTTTCTTAGTGTTATTGGAGTATGAGTTTGTGTTGGCTTAAAAATGGAGGCGGAGGACTGACATTGCTCTTCTGGCTTCTTCTAGGGTGAGCTTCCCCATCTGGGGCATGTCTACTTTGGTTGTGGTCTGGTTTACTATGACGTTCTGCACCTGTGAGTTTGGGGTCTTGGTCTTCTCATTGCCAAGCAGGGCGTCTTTCTGTTCAGGGCTGGTTTGGTGTTGGGTCACTGAGGTGATCAGGTTGGTAGCTAACTTGTATGCATAGTAAGCTGAAATCAATAAAAATAGCATACAAGATGCCCCAAGAGTTAACAACATCTTGGGGCCCAGGTTACCGTGCTTGAGGTAGATCACCATAATGTCAGGGATCCAACCTGTGGGGGGTTCCTGAGAACTTGCAGGCGGACGGCCCGTGGGCCCAGCAGGGAGAGCCCACCACAAGATTGGGGCTAACTTTACAATATAAGATAACATTTTTCCAAGGACTGCCCAAGGTCTGCTCATAGGCACCATGGAATCAACCAATCCAGCAAGGGTGATATACATCACCCCAAATACCTGGGTGGAAGTGGATTCATTAGCGGCAACAGATTCTTGCAGGCAATTGGGCCGCAGGGTGTAGGGCGGTGTCATTGAAACCAAATATGTGGGCCGGAAATTATACTTGTCTTGGAATAGCAGAGGGGGCCAGATGATTTTGGTACCCTCTCTGTAAAGGACTTATGTCTCTCTATTTCTAGCTTTGGGGTCGTGGATCAGGATTTCCTCTAGAGTAAACTCAGAATACACCGGGTTGGGTGGGTACTCGGTGAAATGTACTGGGCCAAAGGGAGCTCCTGGTGGACAGTAAAGATTGGGCAGATGGTCCACAGTTTCTTGGGGTAGGTGGGCGTGGGGAACAGAACCGCAAGACATAGGCTGGAAATGAAATAGAACTAATAACAAGTATGGTATGATCTGGTTGAACAAAATGTTCATGTCACTTTATTGCAAGAATGGCAATGGGCATCTTCCTGGCAGTCCAGGGTATAAGTATGCCCATCTGTCATGGTAAAAATTTCACAAATTTCTTTGGCCTGGGGTTTCTTGCTTACCAGGTCTTCCCAGTCTTTGGTGGCATCAATTGTGGGGGTTATTCTATTGGCTTGCTCAAAATGAGAACGCTCAAATTCCCTAGTCAGGTTGCAGGATTGGTTGTCTCTGTGTGGCCTGTGTTCTATGGGAAGGTTATCTGTTTCCCCTTCCGTGTGGGCCCAAGTTATTCCAGGATCTGTGGCTGGACCCGCCTGCTGATTGGTTGCATTAACAGGAACCTTGAGCATGGGAGGTATTGATGTAGGTGAATTTGAATCATCAAGCTTCAAAGTATTTTCCGAAGTCAAATCCTGCTCTGGTTCAAGCCCAAAAAACTGTGGCTGGCCCTGCAGGCTGGCGGCCCGCAGGATGCCAGAGTTTGAGTCTTGTAGTTGATGCTTTTCAATAAGCATAGTTGATAAGAGTTTGTCACTTGTGACAACTGGGCCCCCAAGCACAGGACCAGACTTGCACTACTGCACGGTTGAAATCTATAACCTGTGCATATTTGGCATACAATGTCACATTAGAGCAAGGCAGCTTGACTAAGACCACCTCCAGAGGCCAGGCCAGCTCATGAAGGGCCACAGAACAAACAGCAGGAGGGTGGTACTGTTCAGAGTGGCAAAGAGTGGAGTGAATATCCTCCCCCTGCCCAAAAGACAGAAGAACAAAGAGGAACTTGCTTAGAAGCTCATAGCCTTAGAACAGGCCATTCACCTCAAAGTCCATATAATCTGGGTTGTACATGAGTACCACAGACCCCAGCAAGGCCAGATCAGGTGTGTAGGGCACGGTAGGTGGGCAGGGAACAACTGCCCTGGCCTGCCAAGCCTCCAGGTCCACCAAGGAAGCCCAATGGGCACCCACAACTATCAAAGGGGAACAACTTCCTTGCTCAACTTCCTGCTCCAGGATTAGACTATGTGGGCTCTTAAAAGGGTTGGTGACCACAGTAGTGGCCAAGGACAACTCTGAGCAAGTATTGTTCTTGTGAGCATGTAATGAACGCTAACTGTAAAACTGGAGGTAATGTGCCTCTCTACTCTGGCAATTGAACTCCTGCCGGCGCTCCTCTGTCATGGTTGCCAGGAACTCCTGGTACTCTTCTTTGGTACTGAGTTGGGAGGAAGTTGTTGAAAAAGCCATATGCCTGACTCTCTTCTTGCCCTCCCTATTTATGGTCAAGAGGTGGGAAATGTGAGATTAGGCTGATTGACCACAAATGATCAGGCTAATCATTGCATACAGATCTTTATCAGTTACAAGCCGTATTATCACTAGGTCAATATTCTATTAAGTGTAGTAATTATATGCCGTATAATCACCAATATATTATAATAGATATGGCAGTTATGCACCGTGTAATTGTTAGTTTATTATAATAGATGCAACAATTATACGCTGTATTATCACATATCATCATTCCTATGTGTAGTAATTATACGCCGTATAATTCTTAGTTTATTATAATTGATATTAGCATTATACGCCATATAATTGTTAGCCAATATAGTGTTTATCATTGATTACAAAGCATGTAATCTTGAAATCATCAAATGTATATTGCTCATCCTACCCTACTGGATGTTGTATCAACTCAGTCCCACTCAACCTGATGGACATATATGAGTATATCAAACAATTGATGTGCATATGGTTATGAAATACTGAGTTTGGATCAGCATTACATGGTGTATGTTGAGCAACTTGTGTTATTGCTGATATGTTTAAAGCTACAGATAGATGTTAGCCTTGCTAATGTACTTTACCTAATCCTATGCAAGAGCACTACAGACTACAATAGAATAGAACTTAGAAGATAATTACGTTTATTGATACTGAAGTACAATCTAGCCAGCAGCTGCAATCTACCCAGGTGTAACTATGAACTTGTTGTCATCCTTTCAGGTGTCTATATCAATATATACTGCAACAACCCTTGTTCTTGTCCTTTCAGACAGTTCTCGGTGGCTACCTTTGTAATAGGTCCATCTTTGCTAGCTAAGCCTATCCTGATTGGCTGTCCTTGGCATGTGATATGCAACTGGCCTTAGCAGGTGCACATGGCACTTCAGCTACAGCCTACGCTCTTCTTGAGCTAGCCTACTGTCATTTATTGATTGGCTGTATCTTACACGCCTATTATTGTGCTGGGAAAACTACGTGGTATTTAGTTGATGCTTAGACATTTTCCCTGTTCAGCCCTCATAAATTGGAAGGTAGAATTCTAGTATTCTATTTGCAGGGCTTAATCAGTGATCCTTTTCTGGTTGGAAAACCTTCTGCTTTTTAATGCAAAAAGTCAAATTGGGGATTATATGCTATATAATAGCAGACTCAATCCATTAGTGACTCAGGATTATCTGCCGTGTAATGCTGACCCAAACAGATAAGGAACTTGATTATATGGCGTGTAACTCTGACCCAAACTTGGTATTTCATGATCTTTTGCCTATCAATTGTTTGTTATGATCATATATGCCCATCAGGCAGTGTGGGGTTGGGTTGATACAACGTCCAGTAGGATGGATTGAGAGGTGAGTGATAGGTGATCTGAAGGTTATATGGCATAGAAGCAATGATAATCACTATATTGACTAATGTTTATACAGTGTATAATTGTTACATCAATTATAATAAAGCGAGTAATATACGGCGTACAATCAGTACACATTGGAATGATGATCAGTGATAATACAGCGTATAATTGTAACATCTATTATAACAAACTAACAATTACATGGCGTGTAACACCATATCTATTATAATATATTGATGATTATATGGTGTATAATTACTACACTTAATATAATGATAACCAAGTGATAATACAGCGTGTAACTGATTAAGATCTGCGTGCAATGATTAACCTGATCATTTGTAGTCAATCAGCCTAATCTCACAGTGTATAATTGGGTTTCTTATTGGTTTGGGTCAGCATTACATGGCAGATAATCCATGAGTTGATACTGGATTGAGTCTGCTATTATACAGTGTATAATCCCTAATTCAACCTGTTGCATTAATAAGCAGAAGGCTTGCCAGCCAGAAAAAGATCACTGACTAAGCCCTACAAATGGAATACTGGAATTCTACCTTCCAATGTTGGAGGACAGATTAAGGACCATTTATAAGCGTCAACTAAATACGACGTAGTTTCCCAGCGCAATAATAGGTGTGTAAGATACAGCCAATCAATAAATGACAGTAGGCTAGCTCAAGAAGAGCGTAAGCTGTAGCTGAAGTGCCATGTACGCCTGCTAAGGCCAGTAGCACATCACGTGTCAAGGACAGCCAATCAGGATAGGTGTAGCTAGCAAAGATGGACCTATTGCAAAGGTAGCCACCAAGAACTGTCTGAAAGGACAAGAACAAGGGTTGTTGCAGTATATATTGATATAGACACCTGAAAGGATGAAGACAAGTTCATAGTTACACCTGGGTAGATTGCAGCTGCTGGCTAGATCATACTCCAGTATCAATAAACGTAATTATCTTCAGAGTTCTATTCTATTGTAGTCTTTAGTGCTCTTGCATAGGATTGGGTAGAGTACATTGACAAGGCTAAAATCTATCTGTAGCTTTAAACATACCAGCAATAACCCAAGTTGCTCAACACTTGCCCTACTTATGCCTGTGGCAAATGATCCTACTGACCTTATATTGTTGTGGTAACATCAAATGATATATATTACATTTCTTTATCACAAATAAAAATAAGTTCTATTCACATTTTTATATTTGTGTCTTTTAGTAATTTGGTGTCTCTCTCTAACCAAAAATAACAGAGATTTACTATTCAGTGTCACAAGGTAACCATTTCACCTTCCCTGCCAACTAATCAAATGATTAATACAAAACCAATCCTAAGATTAGTTCTTTTTTTGTGTCTGTGCTGCCCCTCATAACACAACAATGTTTATCTTGAGATCTTGATTGATTTTCTTTGCACTATCTTCCTTTGTATTCTTGTTTTTCTTTGAATTGTGGCTTTTGATGAGAGTATTATCCCCTACACTGTTATAGAAGGACCTGTCTGAGGAGCTGGTGATGGTTTGTTTGATTGTCTTCTTCAGAAGATTGGGTGGTTTCTCTATTCTGGGTGCTAGTTTCCTTAGCCTGTTGGCTGACTTCAACTGTTTTCTGTAAGGTATATCTTAATAAAAACAATTTTTTAAAATTTGATTTTTAAGCTTTTATTTTTGTTGCTTCCATTTTTATTTGTTTTTTATTTATCTTTTTTTAATTGTTGTGGACTTACTAGTGTCTCAACATATTTGATTAATCCCTCTTGGGGAATTAACGCCCCAAGTAGATCACCAAATGGGTCAACAACAAACCAGTAAATTGGTGGCACTACTATCAGTTGACCATCTATTACAGGGATCACTCAATCCAGGTCCTAAATGGAACACAACTTGAGTAAGCCTCGTGACTTAAGAGGAATATTACTCAGATAAGCCCCATGACCTCCATGACGTACATGAACAGTATGTGGCTTTCCATGATACTATATATTATCCTATATTCATATCCAATAATATAACAATTCTATTCTTAATTTTCCCCTTTATCTTGTTTATTATACTTCCCAGAAGTATATTCACAACAGTGGTAGCACAGGTAGGCTATCCATACCTACCCAACTCAAATAAAAAATCCCTCTAAGAAAAAGACCCAAGCAATGGTACTCCCTAACAGCTGGAGAGACTACAAAGAAGGACAAGACATCCCTGCAGGCCTCTTCATCTATAACAAAGTCCTTGTATTTATCAAGCAATACAACACTCTCAAAGCCCGCAGGCTGTTACCTGTAGCCCCAACCACAACAAAACCACAACAGCCCAAAATACCTAACATTGTATTCCAACGCCTACGTTCAGCAAAAATTGGGACCTTTGCAGGGTTACGCCAGGAAAACACCAACCTCTGGATTAACATCACACAAAGCAAGTTCACACAAGTAGGCTACCCCCGCAGACTCTGAGCCAGTGAAGTCTCCCTCCATGTCACAGAAGCTGCCTCTCATTTTTTAGGTGAATGGCTCAATCAACACCCTGACCAGAATAAAAATTGGGACATGTTCAAAGCCGCCTTCCTAAAAAGGGTTGTCATGAAGGATTCCAATGTGGTGATCATGACATAACTTCAAACTTTCAAAATGATGGGAACAATCAAGGACTACATTGCAGTGTATGAAGGCTTGCGCAACCAAGCTCCCAGCACCATCAACTTTGACAAGCCAGGGCTCAGTTAGACTTCTACAATGGCCTCCCCACACACATTAGGCAGCATTTTGGCATGACCTGCTGCAAGAACCTTGAAGATGTATTCTTGGAGGAAAAGTGTGAAGCTCAAAAGTCTGACAGCCTACATGCAACAAACAAGAGCAAGGAGAGTCCTACAGCAAAGAAGGACCCTCAACCAAGTAAGCAAAGTAATCAAGCCAACAACTCCCATCCTCAAAATGGGAACTGTACGGTGCAGGCTAACCAAGCAAGTACTGAAGACACCAACAAGGAGGGAAAAGCTCAGGGGAGTGTTTAGGCAAGCCGCCCTCCCCCAACTCATAAGACTCATACAGGGACCAGGACATGGTCTCAATCACCATGATCCAAGTACCCTCCAGCAATTCTCTACTGTTTGCCACCTAAACCGGAAATAAACTCCTCACTTATCCTTTCTGCTTTTGCAGATATCAGGGCACAGCATTATTTGACACTGGAGTAGATCAATCCCTTGTTGACAAGAAATTTTCCAACTTCATGAAACTACCAACAGTCTGAAGCAACATCAAGAGATTTATCATGGCAGATAATAGGAGCACACTAGTCACCAAGGAAGCAAAACTTTTCTGCGCCTAAATTAGAGACGTACAAACAACACTTAGCGGTCCTGCCATACCAATCCCCAAATATGATGTTATACTTGGCCTGTATTGGATGAGAAAGACTAAGTGTGGGGTTCCTGGTCACCAGTCCCCATATTGTGTCCTGGGTTGTAGCCAGGGACCAGCTTGGAGGAGTTGTCATTCTCCAACAGGGGTGAAGGGTTGGTGAGAAGCTTATACTTGGCTTGCATAAGGGCAAACTCCTCCAGTACCTTCCCAATCACCAAGCAAGTGTCTCAACTGTACACTTGGACTTCAGCAGGCGCCAGCCCTTCTGTAGGCCAATACCAATCCTGTAATAGTCTTGCAAACTCTCCCCCAATGAACTCTCTTCCTCTATTTGTCATCTCCAAATGCCTTGTCACCTTCTCCCACTCCTCCTGGGCAGATTTACTATAGAAAAACTTCCTGTACCCTAGGCAATAGGATTCCTCATCCCCTGGGCTAGGATAGAAAATATGGGGCAATTGACTCATGAGACTTATATTCTCTTTTTTACATGGGAAATTTGGATAGGGGTTGTAATAGGCGCTTTATTCACTTTCAGAAGGAAGATCCCCTTATAAACCTTCTGAGATATAGCCTTGGGGTAGGGAATAAGAAAGGGTTTGTGCCAATACTTAGAGTCCTTCAACAATATCTTAGACTCCTTGTACTTGGTCTTCAACTCCTGCTCCTTGGTCTTGGGCTCCTGCACTTTAGTTGTGGGCTCTGGCGTCTTAATATTAAGCTCCTGTGGTCTGACCCAGCTCTGGCTTCCTATCCTTGGTCTTCTGCTCCTTCTGTAGCTTTGGTGGCCTTTGTAATCCACTTGATCCAGTCCCCCAAGAGTCTCAGATAGCTCTCCCTTTTATAGCCCCTTGTTTCAGACCAAAAACCTCTCTTAGAACTCTGGTTCTTCAAAGCTTAAACTATCCTGTTTTTCTTCTTCTATGATATTATTAAACCTTTAAACTTACTTCAGCCACTGAAAGCCCTGAATTTTATGCTTCTGCTCCTCATTTTTTAGGCTTTAACTCTTAAGTTAAAGCCCTTAAAAAACTGATTAAGTAGACTCTGGTTTGGAGCCAATCATACGCCTTGCTTCAATGGTTTTTCCAAAACAGTTTACCTGGATGACCTGTCCCTGACCCTGGTTTGAACCCAAAGCTGTCTCACTCCAGGTAAATAACTGCTCTGCGTTCCTAACAGTTTTGCCATAATTCCTGTCATGTTTCCCCAGCAAATCTTGAGCGCTTCCACATATGTTTTATTTAGGCAATTTTCAACCCTTTGATTTTTCAACGTTTCTCTGTGTTTCTCCGTGTTTCTTTTAATTTTTTGCACCTTTGAACCTGCCTGTTGCTTGTCATTTCGCCTTTCCTAGTTGTTCTTGGCAAAATTTGCTCTTTTGCCCTCATAGTTTCTCCATTCTTCTTCCAGCTTCTTTCTAGTCCATTTCCTCTTCAATCCCTTTTCTAAAAATAACATATATTTCTAACAAACTATAGGTTATTTTTCCTTCTCTTTCTTTTTATTTATATGATTTTTAATCCTTTTTTAATCATAATCAGGAAGTATTTAATTATTCTTTAACTGCTTCTTTATATCCAAATTTCTTCTCAAAAGTCACTAAACCAGCTCTTCCAGCCTCTGCATCTAGTCCAGCTAGGTCATCCTCTCAGCTCTTCAGTTCTTCAGCATCAACTTCTGGTTCTTTGGTCATCCTGCATTATGATCTGCTAGTCCTTCATCATGTCTTCTTGTCCTTCTGCTTATCCTTAACCAGTTCCTCACCAAATCCTTCCTAGGAACCTCCTTTGTTTCTTTAACACACTGAACCATATTGGTCCATTCCATTCAATATGAATTAACAGTTCATCAAATAGCCTTCACTGTGACCAAACAGTCCCTCTTGCTAGTTTTCTCTGCTAATTCTTTGAACCACCTTGGCTCTTTATCTCAGCCCCCATTACCAGAACTTGTAGACCCAGGCATGAGTCTACATTGAACTGGCGTTTGACTGGGCCCTCGCAAGTGGCAGTCCACTTAGGCCATTCAACCATAGGCCAATGTCTATGTGTTGTCTTTACTCACCCAGGTGATTAAGTCTGGGCTTTCAGTCACAGAGTAATCAGCTCTACTTCCCAGAGGCCTGATCACACCAAGTTCTGTAGCTTGCTTCCCCAAGCAGGCCACCTTAGTGACACCTCTGAGCAAATCTATACCCTCCAATGCTCACCTTGGGTTTCCCCAAAGCTCCCATAGGGGCATAAACAAGGACACCCTACCAGTCCGTTAGGTAGGGTGCTTGCTCACAGACCTCCCGTAAGCGTATTAGGGTATGTTGAGCCCTCAGAGCTCTTCCCCTCCCTGGCAGCCTGCTTTACCCGCCAGGGGTCCAAACCTACTCCCCCCAGACAGAAAAAGTTCCCTGCTTGCTATTTCAGTCTTCACCCTCCTGCAGCCATGGTTCCCTGCTAGGTGAAGCACTATAACCCAAGGCAGCCAACATCTTCTGCTGGGTGGAGGCAACATCTGCCTCTGGTAGTCCTTTGTTACCTACCAGGCAGGCCTTACTTACCCTAGTAGATCATGTTACCTACTAGGATCACCTTACTTACCCTAGTAGACCATGTTACCTACTAGGCTCCCCTTACTTACCCCTAGCAGCCCTATGTTACCTACTAGTTTACAGCATTGCCAACTAATCACACATTGTCACTCTTTAGCATATTGTCTTTATTTGAAGCCAAATCAACCCTCGCCTGCAAAACAGCACACATGTGGATCACCACACCAAGCCTCACATTGACTGGGACAGCGCACCCCTCACAATATAACAAGGCAAAGCACACCACCATGTCTACCCAACCCACCTTGAAACACTCATGAAGAACCATGTGTTTGTGAAGATCATGGAGACATAAGAGGAAAAAGATTCTAGCGAAATCAATTAGACCACCTGCACGTATGAAATTATCCGCTTCAAAAGCACAGAAACAGTGCATGTAAGAGACCCAATCAAAGCACAGCTAGTCATTGAATTCCCTTCAGTCTTCCAAGAAACTCTACCAGGGTTACCACCTAACCGTGGCATACAACACAAAATCAAAATCAAGGGAAGTGTCCCCAAAGCATGACCCATCTACTGCCTTACACCCCAAGAAGACAACACCATGAAAGCCTATTTGGACAAAGCGCTTGAAAAGGGCCTCATTAGACCCTTAAATCGCCTTTTGGTGCTGCTTTCTTATTTGTGGCAAATAAAGATGGAGAACCCCGCCTAGCTACAGACTACAGGGCACTCAATGAGGTCACAATTAAGAGCAGTTATCCCCTGCCCCTGATTGATGACCTTTTTGACGCCCTGGGGGGTCCCAAATCTTCACAAAAATTGATTTGGCAGTAGGCTACCATCAAATTTGTGTAAAGCCTGAAGATATTCCAAAGACTGCATTCAGAACCAAATACAGATCCTTTTGATGTGTTGTCCTCAATTTTGTCATGACAAACGCCCTAGCATATTTTTGACCTTAATGGACAAGGTTTTCAAATAACACATCAGAAAACAAGTAATTTTACTACCTGGACAATACCATTATTTACAGTCCCACCCTGAAACAACACTGGGAAGACGTCTTCCTGGTCCTAAACACTCTCAAAGAAAACCAACTCATTGCCAAACCTTCAAAATGTGACTTCTTTTTGTCTGAACTTTCATTCTTTGGTCACATTATCAGCAAGGACAGAACCAAACCAGACCCAGACAAGATATGTGCCATAACTGAAATTTCAGCTCTGAGAAACAAGAGTGAGCTCTGCACCCTCCTTGTTATGATAGCCTACATTATAAGATTTATCCCTGACTGGAGTGCTCTGACAGCCATTACAGGCAAAACAACCAAATTTGTATGGACACTTCTGCAAGACCAACATTTCTGCCAACTAAAAGAACAAATGGTTACCACCCCTATCCTTCAATACCCAAATCAGGAAGGGATATAAGGGTTGAAAACCAATGCATCTGACTGTGCTATAGGAGGAGAAATCAGTATCCAGACAGAATAAAAGGAATTCCTCCCTGTGGCGTACAAGTCAAGGAAGCTGTCTGACAGTGAACAAAGATTCTTCATACACGATAAAGAACTAGTAGCCATTGTACACTGCTTCATGAAATGGTGATGCTATCTAGAATGAGCCCAGACATTTAAAGTCCTCACCAACCATAAGTCATTGATATTCTTTAAGACACAACAGCACTTGTTAAGAAGGCAATCTGAGTGGATGAGTCTCATACAGAGATACCCCATGCAAATTAAATACAAGCCAGGAAAGGAAATACTTACCGCAGATGCCCTTTCAAGGCTATACAGTAAATACATCCTATGCCCTGATTGGGACCCTGACTGGCCCATGCTTATCATGGGTTTCTCCAGGAAGGGTTCCCACCTGGAACCCCAATGGACATCCAAGAGAAGGTCCTTAAGAACAAACATCAGTTCAAAAACGTATATGGCACTCTGCACCAACTAATTCCAAATGGTGACATTGTACCTTACGTCCCATCAACACAAAAGATTGACACAATCCTCCAATATCACATAGACCTGGGACACACCTGTAGCAAAAACTTATACAAATAGCTCAAGACACACTACTGGTGGCTCAAAATGCTAGATAATATCAGAGAGGTACTGGAACAATGAAAAGTCTGTGAGAAGTACGCTCAGACCAAGGCACCACCCAAGTCAGTGGTACCTGTATCCATCACACAACCCTTCAAGGTATGGTTATTGGATATTGTGGGACCAATGCCTGGTGAAAACAAGGGCAGGAAAACATCATAACAGCTATCAACTATGCAGCTAGGTGGCCTGTGGCACAAGCCACCAAAGAACACAAAGGCAATGATGTGAGGTGATTTATTGGGAGAAAAATCATAGCCAAGTTCAGGAAACCTGACCTTCTGGTCACAGATGGAGGCACTAAACTTAAGGCTGTTGACACCAATATATATCTTGCCAAGAACAGAATAAGGCACATCACAGCCAGCCTGTATCACCAACAAGAAAATGGACAAGTAGAACAACTAAACGGCTTGCTTGTAGAAGCCCTCAGTAAGTTATCTGCTAAAAATACAAAGGCCTGGGTCAACATGCTGCCAACAGCACTCATGGTCTGTAGAACACGAGTCAGCTGTTGTTACGGTAGAAAACCAGATGAAAGGAATAGCACGCCCCCCCCCCAAAAAAAACCAGCAAAGAACTGCTGCCAAACCCTTGAAAGAAATAGACAATTTAAATGCTGCCATTGACAAAAAAATGGGTCAAGGCTAGGGTCGCCCAAATAGCCCTGGAAAATCTGGATCTACCTTATTTTTCCCCAAATAATTATGACAATAAAATTATGCGTTATTTGCTATTTGGGGATGGCAGTGCTTGACCCGCTGGTTGCCAGAATCTTCCAAATTATGACGCCATTGACTCAAATTCTAATGCAGGATCTCCAACTACTGAAAATATTCTTGCCAGCCAATCAGATGCCATGAAATCACATCCACCCCCATCCTAAACTCCCTTAAGACTTCCCCATTCCCCTCTAGAAACTTGTTTCTAGATAGCTTATTATCACTGAGAAAATAAAATAATCCAATTTTTGCAAAACCCCATTATGCTTGACCACTTGGGCCTTCTGGTCCCAGTTGTTGATAGTCTAATAACCTCCTTTCTGATGTTGGCTACGGAGTCCCTCACTGTGCAATGGCCTGCCTTGTATCTGGCTTTGCAACTGTTGTATTTTTCTGATGTACCTCTCAAAATGCTGTTCCTCATTTCCGTGCTCATGTCGGTGTTCTGCTATACTGATTTTGGCGCAAAATTAATCAGCCCCTCCTACCAATTTGGCTTGGTTCTTTTTAAAGCAGTTGACAATTTATTTGATTTATCCTCATCATCTCTCTTTAAATAGTTCTTCTTGTCATTTTATTCTTAAAACTGTAACACGGGCAAAAGCCCTAATGAACTTGTCTATGAACAAAAGCCTGCTCCCGTCAGTACAATTGCAGGACCACAATTACCTCTGCCCAAAAAGGTGCCAGACAACAGTGAACCCAACGTACAGCGTGCCAGAAGAGACCAGGAAGACATGGAAGAAAAAAGAGTTGAGAGAGAATCAATCCCACTACAGCAGGAAAGATTACAAGTCAGGGACAAAATCTGAGTTGTCAACCACAATCAGCATAAGTTGGAACCAGGGTTACATGGACCAGGCATTGTCATGGAAGTCAAGCCCAACAATACCTATCTTGTCAAAGGAATTGGAGCCCAAACTGAACTAAAGTGTATGCACCATGACCAACTCCGCCTGTGTAAAGCAAGAAAAGCCCAAAAAACTCCAGACTCCCTGTCCCCAACACCAAACTAGATCAGTACCAAGCCTGTATTTCTGACGCTCTAAGAAAAATTCCCAAGGCTCCGCCTTCCAGAACCCCAGGGGGAGATGTTGCAACATCTTTGATTACTCCCTCTTGGGGAATTAACACCCCGAGTAGATCACCAAATAGCTCACCAACCAACCAGTAAATTGGTGGCACTACTATCAGTTGACCATCTATTACGGGGATCAAATAATCCAGATCCTAATTGGAGCAACACTTGGACAAGTCTCATTACTTAGATATAAAATTACTCAGATAAGCCCCATGACTACTATGATGTACATGGACAGTATGTGGCTTTCCATGATACTATATATTATCCTATATTCATATCCAATAAAGTATTAATTCTCTTCTTAATTTTTCCCTTTATTTTGTTTATTATACTTCCCAGAAGGATATACACTACACTAGTAAAAGTAATCATATTCCTTGTTAGTTTCAAAGGCTGGTTTTTTGATGGTGATTTTGATTGATGTGTTTGGGAGTATATTGTAAGCTATTTTGATAAACTCAAGAGGGGGTTTAGGGAACTTTTATAGCAGAATTCTGGGGTCAATATTGGGTTGTTTTAGTTTTTAGTTAATTAAGCTTTCTAAAGCTTATTTGATTCTGAAAATAAATTGTTAATCTTTATTTTGGCCCAAATTTTGCTGCTGACGGAAAATTGGACTTATATTTAACTAGGCTAAAACCCCTTAGCTGGCTAAGGGTTTGAGGCTCAGAGAAGTTAATCCTTAAGGTTTGATAGAAAAACTGCTCCAGAAAAGCCAAAAGGATTAAGTTGGTCCCCAAAAACAGTGTTTGGACCCTATTAATTAAGCTTTAATCAAGGAAATGCATTGTTAATATCAATATACTACTACGAAACATAAAAAAGGCTATAATTTGTTGTATTTTAAGGTAAAAAAGCTTTATCTTTATCATATTAAATTTAAATAAATGTTAAGAATATAAATAATTAAGAATTTTATTTTTTATTAATGTAGATTAGAGAGAAGTTCAATCTTATTATGGATGCCAGTAAATCCGACTGTTTTTAATTAGTATTGAATTTCATAATGTTTTTTTAGTTTCCTTCATTTTCAAATAAAAGTAATGTAAAAAATCAAAATTTAGTTAGTTGACAGAAAATGGCCTGTGTAATTTAAAAATGGTTTTTAGCATAAGCTAAGAATTATTAAACCTAAGCTAATCAAAAGAAAAATAAAGCATAAAGATTATTTAAAAATGAGTTCTGTCAACCAAATTTCTGTCAAAATGACAGAAATTTGGTTGACGGAACAACTGCCTGCCCCCTATAAATGTATTTTCCTGTCCCAATTCTCACTTTTAATCTCTTGTCAATAATCCAAAATATTAGCTTACCTAATAAGGAAACCCAAATTGCTCAATTATATATAATGGTTGCTACTGACACCTGCAAACATCAATTATCTCCACCAATAGTTCAACATGCTGCTTATCTAGCTAATAGATTTTTCACACATCAATAGTCATCTTACATCGTTTCCTCATGATACAATTCTTCCTGGCTGTTGTTTCTCTCTTTTAATTTTAAAAACATCGAAATCTGTTTGGGTCAGTTGCAACAAAACAAAAAATGTCATCAAAATCTTCATTTAAGTTTAACAAATCACTCGCAGGCGCTGTGACCAGAGAATAATATTTAAAGATAGTTGATTTATAGATTGACAGTATATCCCCATATGCTATCTTTGTAACCTTGAAGGATGAGAGTTAATAGAATCTCTCTTCTTTGAGAAACATACTTGGCTTTATCCTGAATATTTTGCTTGAGCTGAGATAGTCCCTTGGGTTCGAAATTCTCCTCTAAAAGCCCACTCAAGGCTTCAGTGGCAAACTCAAAGTCTCGCTGATTATCTTCAAAAAGCGCCTTCTGGTTACCGCCCTTGAGATAATACGCGAAGGCATACGTCCACTTGAGAATACTGCGACATTTGACCAAAGTATTAAACGCCTCTTTAAGGAATTGAACTTCTATCCACGAAAGTGATGAAGTCCGTTGCAATTCTTCCATATTTTCTTCAGTGCGTGCATAGAGCTTCTGATCAAGCTTGGAGCTACGGATGTGGTTGGCATATCGGGTGTGATAATGGAGATACTTTTCAAGGTTGGCACGAGACTTTAAAACTTTATCGCCAATAACTTCCTTAAAAGCGTTACATCCTCCTTTGTAACCATGCACCAACCAGGATTTCATGCATATCCAGCAGAACTCAAAGTGACATTTCCCACAAACTATGCGATTACAGCCACCATTTTTTTCAATTGGTGCCTTACATTTTGGGCAAACTTTGGTATGTGATATAATCCAATTGGAAGTTTCGGAATCGTCTTGGGCTTTCATTAACCAGGCTTTTGCATAGTCGCATAAGCATGGCATGTGTTCTTCTAAGTCACAACTAAAGCAAAAACCATGGCCTGATTTACAAAATACTGACGGAACGATGGAGGAAAGTGATGTGGTGGCCTCATATTTCAGAGCATATTTACAGTCGGGGAAAGGGCACCACTTTATATTTTTGTTGCTGTCCACGAAATAATCATCTTGGAGTTTGAGGAACCTAGATGAGTTTAGAAACAATATTAAGAATTAAAGTACTTTGAAAATAAAACGGGTGAAACTACTTTTCCCAAGGTCTCATCCTGGACTAAAGTACGGCAGGAGCCTGGACAGAGGATCTTTTTTGTATTCCCCTCGGAAATGCTTTGTTCGTAGTAAGCCTTGTGGCAATCCAAACAAAATTCATGACCACATTGGAGCGTGAGTGTCTTTAGATTTCGGGCATCATTGTAACAGACGTTACAAAGAATTTTTTTTTGGTGGCAAACTTAACTTGGGATGAGATGAGCATATTCTCAATGCTGGAAAGCTTATATGCCTTAGAAGGAGAGTCCATAACTGTTTCAATAACTCGCTCGCTATCCCAATAATATCCCCTAAGCAAAGCACGGCAGATATCAAAAGTCAGGCCTAGAATTGAAGCAATGCTGTTGACAATCTCATTTTGCATTTCCTGAAGCTGCTGGTTCTCAAGGCAATGGGCTTGAATCTCAAGACTTGTTTTAGTTTCCTCCCTTTTGAGATCCATGAAATTGTCAAAATCAGATAAATAAGTATATGAGTCATCATTTTCTAAATCACTTTCAAACAAAAAGCTGTCAGAATCACAAGACATTATCAAGTATGGATACAAGTAATTAAATAAAACTGTATGTTTGTGAATATGAAACTAGATTAAAGATTAAGCCTATTTAAAGATACAAATCAATATGTTAAACCTTATTTAAGTTTGTTTAATCCTATTCTGCTAGCTTCTAACAAGCTTAAATAATTTTTATTAGTTCTGGGAATCATTCTTGAATACATCTTGGGCTTGGAGTTCTAGAAGCTACTTTAGACAAAAAGATATTGGAGATCCATCAACCTATATTCCCACTTGGCGCTGATTGATTGGCAGCAATATTTTTAGACCAATGTGAAATCACTATGCTGCTCGAAATTCATGTACTTAGTGCAAGACTTCCAGAGCCAAGGTTTAAGCTTTGTTGTGATGAATTCTAATTGGCTACAAAAATTCAGAATTCATTCCAATCAGCCCAAATCAAAGATTTGTAACTGACTTATATTCTCACTTCCTTAATCCCTAATTAACCATCTTTATCTCTTTCACTACACTTTTTGGTGCTTGTTGTAACTGATCTACAGAGGCAGGTGCTGCTGGGGCTTGCTCTTGTATCTCATTTTTCTATTTGTGTTAAATATTTAATATTTGTTTTTTATACAACCTGTTAAATAATTACAACATGATAGTGGCACTGGCTTCAAAGTTCTATAAGGTTTTATTTGATTGGTCTATACTCTAGCCCCAAACTTGTGCCTTTGGTAAAAATAGACTCCACAGCAGCCACAGCCAATTTATAGTCCACAAACAGGATAAACCAACTATTTATTACAGTCTATCAAGCACAGCTAAGATAGAGAAATTTCTTTTTAAGCCTAAATCTAGATCCAAATAACTTCACAAGGCTGACATATCTTTCCTTTGGAGCCCCCAAATAAAATGTTTTATTTATTTGAGAACTTAGATTAAGTCTACTAATTGAGAAGCACTTTAATTTAGTTACAGGCTTGGGCTAGCCAAATGCACATGGTGCCAAATTTTCAATATCATTTCAAAGTTATAACTCTTAGAATCTCAATATAAAAATCAATTGGTTTATTTGCTATCTTATTCATTTAAGTCTCAGCTAGATAGCATTACCATTATATAAAATATGTGTCAAATCTGCCTCAAAGATTCAACACACTTATGAGCCTTTTAATAACAATGGTTTGCAGGGTGCATTACCAAAATTAAAACATGATTTTGATAAGGAGTGCCTTTTTGGGGAAGCTTCAGATATGGAATTAAGAAAGAAGAGAAGTTTATTTTATTGAATAATACTTTAGACTTTTACAGACTTGGCTGTGGAGGAGATTTAGTTGGATCAAACCTAGGGATTGATCATGTGCGGGATGGGTTCAAGCCACTGGATACTTGGACAGTCATGTTATATTGCTTGGTTGCCTTTCTGGTATGTCAAACTGTATATTGGAAGGGCACCAAATTGGGCAATGACTGGATGTTAAGTAGGTTGGCGGTAGCCAGAATACTCGTACATCCAGATCCTTGACAATTTATTTCAAAAATGGCATTTATCTTAATCTTGATGAGAAAAATTATAGAACTGTTACAAATGAGATCAACACCTTGTCTGACAATTTACCTCCCAGCTCACATTAGGTGCTCAGCAAGTTGCCTCATGTTATATCTAATGTCATTCTCCCCCACTTCAAATGATGAGTTGTGGACCTACATTTTCTTAATAGATATCGTAATTTCAGGTTAACACAAGGCCTATGAGACAGGAACCCCTGAAGGGTAGAGCCTAACCCTATTGTCCTAGGACTGGCTGACTATTAAATGAAGACTTAAAATAGATATATGGATAAAGTTTTTTATTAAGAAAAATAATAAGGGGATTATATAGTCACTCATTCCATCTTCAGGATGCACAGAGGGCAACATGAATAGTCATGTGAACATTCAGGAAAGTTTTATTGATCCTAGTATATCATGTGAGGGATCTACATAGATCAGGTGATATTGGATAAGTCTTAGAATAAGGTTCAAGTCCCTAGTTTCAGATATATGAGCTCAACAAGGCAGGCGCTGGTTTGGAGCTTGATAAGAGGAACAATGTATTATTATCCAGTAATAGAATCACAAACACTGCTGTATCTCTGAAAGTACTGAAGATTAGATCAAAGTAGAATAAGTCTTTCTAGGGTAGTTTTGCATAAGGAGTGTGATAACGCAATAATATTGATATGCTAAATATTGGCTAAGCCCGAATTGATAACATCAATGATATTGAATATATGGATCAAATTAGTACTAAGCATATCATAGTGAGATATCTTAATACCAAAATTCATGACAATAGAAGTGAAGCCAATTCCAGACAAAGTTTCTCAATAATTCATTCAAACTCTGGAACTCTTTTTAGACAACACACCATGCCACCCTCTTGATGGCCCCGTACCTGCTTCTTACAGTATAATAGCTCACATTCCCCAACAAAGACATCATCATATTTCAAATATCTTTTCATTTTCTTGAACTGTTGTTTTTTTCATTCCAAAGACTGAACTGCATTTATTTCAGTTGCAACAATGGGAGCAGCATTAAGTTTGATTTACAGCATAACTTTAAGAAATTCTCTCAAGAAAAGATGGAGTATGAGCTTTATGGCTAACTCTCCCTAAGAACTCTTCTTTTCCTATCACCAATGAAGACATCCCAGAAGGTTACATCATTTGCCAAGACCAACTTGTGTTGCTTAGTATTTATAATGAACTCCACCTGGGCCAATATGATACTAGCATAACACCTTCTCAGTTGGATATCTTACAACACATGCTGAACTTACATTTAGACACTATCACAGGTGTGCAAAAGAAACCAACACTGTAAGCTGCTTTCACTCCAAAAAAGCCTGTATTTGTATCTGTATCTGTCAAGTTCCAGAACCTATATGGGCTATCTGTCAGGATTTCTCTTGGCATGGTGAACAACATTATCACTAAACCACTACAAACTGGTTTAACACAACACGGCACAATCCAGCCTAACACACCCCATCAAGACCCAACTAGTGTTGACACTCTGGATCCAGGAAAAGAACAAGGAAATCTGAAAACAATCAAATTCTAAATTAAGGGAATGACTATTCCTAAAGAGCCAACAGAATAGAAAGGGACATCAATTAATCCTGAAACATTTGAGACTAGTCCCCAGGATATAAATGCTACAGCAGAGTTAATTAAGCCACAAAACTCATTACTTGCTATTCTGCAGCCAAAACATGACCCAGACCAAGGATTAACTGCTTCATCTAAAGAAGAATTGTATCTAAATAATCAGCAACAAATTTAAAAGAACTTACCTTTGATGTCATCTGCAAACAGTTCAAAAGAAACTAAAACAAATATTAGTTTAAATAATAAGGAATTTAAAGAAATTACAGAGTTAACAGCAATCCAGGATCAAACCAAAAGTAAGAGCCACATAGAGATTAAGCTGCGGAAACATGTGGAAACCTTCAAATTGAGAACAAGACAACCCAAAACAATGAATAAAAACCAGTCCAAACTCACAAGAAACCCAAAGTCAAGAGCTTCAAGCCTCTGGAACAGACATCAATGAGTCTAGAACCCATCACATAGAAAAAACCTGGACCAAGGAATAAGAATTATAATACAACAAGCATATGTTTTACCATCAGTTAAAACAATATGCTAGACAATGCTCCAGACAAATCTCTCATTGGGGCCACCTAATTACTTATTTTCCATCCAAATATAAATAAACAATAAACTTTTAGTGATAGCCTTGTGTTATCATTGATCCTAAAATCCATACTTTTAGATTAAATAAAATCATATCACCCACACCAAAAGATGAAGCTTATGCTTCTGATTTTCTTGTCCTCCCTGATGGGAGATCCTGCACTAACATATTCTAACGGCAACAGCACCCATGTCAACACTAAAAATGTTGACAGTGGCCATGTCAACACTTTTAATGTTGACACTATAGTAAAGTGACAACCCAGTTTTACATAATGCTGTCTCCTGGATGTCGACAATTTTTTAAGTAACAGCATAGTTTACCCTGAAAATTTTCAATATAATTTTTTAAAGTACTTTATTATACTAAAATGTCCCCAGAGAGTTTAAAAATGCAGTAAAAAATTACCATAAGTAATAAGAATAAGGAGATATAAGCAACTATTTTTCAATTTACTATGTAATTTACACTCTTTATTATAAAATTATTTTTTATTCCCATAAAAACTAAAATTCCAATGAACCAAAAAGATATATATTTTATATATTATAATAACTACAAAGTATAAGAAAACTATAATTTAAATTTATTATACTTTATATAAGCACAATTGAAAAAATCTCATACCTTAAAGATAAATTAACAAAATATAAGATATTTCTTACAAAACCATATTGAAACTGTATCTGAAACTTACCATTTATACCTAAAAAGATATGTACTATCCAAAAAAATAAAAAATAAAAAAGTAAAATCAATCCAGGCAAAGCAAAGCAAAGTTTATTTGGCTAATTAAAGCCACCAGCAAGAGCAGTTGCAACATCTTCAAGGTATTTTTTGATTCCTGCCACCTTATACTTCTTCTTCACCACCTTTTGCACTGCCTCCTGGTACTTCCGATCTTTACTCTTCTTCTTCTTGGGGGCCACCCTGTTGGCTAGGTTGCAAAACTTGGAGACATTTCTGGCCTGCTCCTCCTGTAGCTTGGCAAAGAACTTGTTGTATTTAGGGTTGGACCCAAACTTGGACTTCAAGTGCTTGTGCTAAATCTCAAGGCTAGAGGTGGTCTTTGTCTCCCCCTTGAGGCAGGCGTCCTGGCAATTCCAAGGGGCAGTGGCCCCGCTCTTTCCTCTCCAGGTGGTCACCTTCTTGCCTACCCATTACCGCTCAAAGTAATCCAGGTAGCCTTTGAAAATGGTGGAGTGCTTTCTCACTTAAGCTGTCACAAGTGACAAACTCTTATCAACCATGCTTATCAAAAAGCCCCAACTACAAAACTCAAACCCTGTCATCTCGTGGGCTGCCAGCCTGCAGGGCCAGCCGCCCAGCTGTCCGCAGTTTTTTGGGCTCAAATCAGAACAGGATTTGACTTTGGAAAATCCTTTTAAGCTTGACAAACCAAATGTACCTATGCCAATACTCTCCACACTGGGGGTTCCTGTTAAGACAGCCAATCAACAGGCAGGCTCAGCCACTGATTCTGAAGTAACTCAGGCCCGCACAGAAGGGGAAATAGAGAATTTTCTCATAGAAAGCGGGCCGCCCAGAGGCGGCCAATCCCACAACCTGACTAGGGAATTTGAGCTTCCTCAGTTCCAAGCAGCCAATGAGATAACCCCCGTGACTGACGCCACCAAAGACTGGGAAGACCTGGTAATTGGGAAAACCCGGGCTGACAAAATATGGGAAAGTTTTACCATGACAGATGGGCATACTTATACCCTGGGCCGCCAGGAAGATGCCCATCACCATCCTTGCAATAAAGTGACATGAACCTTTGGTTCAACCAGATCATACCATACTTGTTATTAGTTTTACTTCATCTACAGTCTACTCCTTGCGGCTCTGCTCCCCGTGCTCACCTACCCCAAGAAACCGTGGACCAGCCGCCCAAACTTTACCGTCTACCAGGGGCTCCCTTTGGCCCAATACATTTCACTGAGTACCCACCCAACCCAGCGTATTTGGAGTTTACTCTGGAGGAGATCCTAATCCACAACCCTGAAGCTAGAATTAGAGAGACAGAATTCCTTTACAGAGAAGGCACCAAAATTATCTGCCCCCCTCTGCTATTCTGAGACAAGTATAATTTCCTGCCCGCATATTTGGTTCCAATGACGCCGCCCCACACCCCGCGGCCCAACTGCCCGCAAGAATCTGTTGCCACTGATGAATCCACTTCCACCCAAGTATTTGGGGTGATGTATATCACCCTCACTGGATTGATTGATTCCATGGTGCCTATGAGCAGACCTTGGGCAGTCCTTGGAAAATTGTTATCTTATATTGTAAAGTTAGCCCCAATCCTGTGGTGGGCTCTCCCTGCTGGACCCACGGGCTGTCCTCCCGCAAGTTCTCAGGAACTCCCCACGGGTTGGATCCCTGACATAAGCATCCTCCATGAGGGCCTCAAAGCCAAGCCCAGTATGCTCTGGCTGCACAAAAGCCAAGGCAGCAAACTGGGTGATGGCAAAGCAGCACTTCCCTTTACCATCATTAAGATACTTGTTGAAAAGCTCCTTCTTGCTCTTGAGATACTTGATGAGGGCCTGCCTAAAATGGAAGAAGCAGCCCTGAACTTCTTCATTGAAGGTGGCCTCAAAGGCTCTGAACTGAGCTTGCTTGAAGTCCATTATGATCACCTTTGGCCCAAGTGAGCGCGCATGAGATAGCTGCTCTGAAGCTATGGTGGATTCATCCTTCTCAGCAAAGGAAGGGTTTTCTCTGGTGGTGTGAGTGAAAGGGGGGAGCTGATTGGTGGGAAGGGAGCTCAAAGCATCCCAGACAATTTTAAATGCTCTGGTGTAGGCTTCTGTCTTGGCACCAGGCAGGAGGAAGAACATAAGAGTGATAAAATGGCCATTGAACTGCCCATGAAGGACCCAAAGATGCTTAAAGATGGTTGGACAGGTTGCAAATGTGCCGTCACACAGCCAGGTGTTAGCAGTATTGAGCTGATCCAGGTTTTGGGTTGTGGCATAGGCTATATTCCTATCCTTCACTTCCTGCCCATTGTCATGGAGCAGGAAGATCTCACTATTCTCAATTTTTTTGAGGGCATCTGTGAGAACCAGGTCTTCAATTGTAGTGGCGCTCTTGGCCAGAGGATTGGAGGCTTGACACCTATCACTCACAAACTTGACCAACTGGATGTGAGTAGGGACCCTCTTGAGGTTGGTAGGAGACAGGTACTTGCAAGCAAGCACAGCCAGCTGGTGGCAGAAAAGTCTTTGGAGGTGGGCATAATCTGCACAAGGTGCCATTTGAGAAGGCGGGAGATGGTAGTGTTGGGCATGATGCAGTTATGCTTGCCCTTGATGGTTTGGACCAGGCCCCAGCGCTCAGTGTTGAGCTGCACTGGGCAGGAGTGGTCCTCACAGGTGTAATGGCGGCTCTTGAAGCCCCGGTTGGCATTATTGCAGCTAAAGATATACCCGTTGGCCACCATGGCTGGCCCACCCTTTACACTCATGATAGGAAAATACTTAGGTAAGGAAGAGGGAACCTTAAATTTGCCATCAACATTGCATATGTTATGGGCCAAAAGAGGGTCCCAGGGGCCAGCAGGACATGGCAGAAGCCAGGAAATTAATTGGGGCAGGGCTTTGAATCATCCCCTGATGAGCTTGAAGTGGGGAGTTTGGTGGTGGGGGAAGCAGAAGGGGGCTTATCATGGTGCTCCTCATGTGCAGGTGACTTATCCTTGGGTGGGGACTTTTAGTCTGAGCGCTTCTTATTGGTTGGCTCCTCATCTGAAACCAAGTTGTAGAAACTGTGATCCGTAAGGGAACAATCAGTTTCCTCTACTCAGTGGAGTGAGAATATCTCTTCTCATGGGAGGGCTTGGGAGAGGGCTTGTAGTGGCCTTCTTTGATGAGACAAGCTTCTTCTTGGTAGATTTGGTTAGCTTAGAGGGACGCTTGGTTTCTTTGGGCTGCTTAGAGGTGTTCTTTTCCTAAAATAATAAGTAAAAGGGTTTAAAATAAAGCAATGTATTTAAAAAACAAACAAAACAACTTAAAAAACATAATATATAAAAAGGAAACTTTATATGGCTTTTCTTGGCATTTAAAAGGTAAAAATTACTTGTATAGTTTTTATTTTATTAAAGTTATAAATAACAAGTTAAAAGTTAAGAGAAACATGCAAAAGTTTTATATTCAGATATATATTTTATTTTAAAAAATTTAAAAATATGAAAGAGGAAAGTAAAAAATACAACATATCAAAAAATCAGATGATTTTATTATTTAAAACATAAAGTTTTATATGTGAGAAGTGAAAAGCGTCAACATTATGAGTGACAATTATTAAAAAAGCTGAATTCTCACTGTTGATTAGAAAAATTGTAGACATTATTTTTGACAACATTGTCACTGTCAACATTTTTTTGAAAATTTACTATGTTTTTTCATAGTATACTTAATTAAATTTACGCAGGCTAGCAAATATTAGCTGTTTTCTGTGTGTTTTTGTTCACATAATAAAATTAAAAAAACATATGAAAATAAGTAAAAAAAGTATCAAAGTTCTTTATTCTTTTGTTAAAAGTAATATTTGGGCAGCGGTAATATGATATTTTACCATAGCGCTTATGTAAAGTTGTTAATAAGTTGTTTTCAGTAATGAAAAGGGTAAAGTGTCAACAACATCACTTACGATATTCTTTATATTAAGTGGCATATTAATTTAAGCTTAATTGTGCCACTCTAATTTGCTTAACTCCACCCCAGAAGATGATCCCAAGCAAATAGACGGCATTTCCAAGTGTTGACATTATTTTCAATAATAAATTCTATAGTAAATTACATATTAACTCACACTTAAATTATTGGATCCCTGTTAGCCACCAATCCATGTATGATATTAAATCCAGAATAAGTGCCACAGATATATTTATAACATGAACATTTTAACAATCTACTGTATGCACAATGTCTTTTTCTATATACTAATTAAATAAAAAAACTTTAAATGCACCTTAATTTTTTATTGTAGATGTTTCAGTTTTGTTATTAAAAATAAGTTATGCTTAAAAAGTGTTGACATTGACACTTTTACATTGTGAAAAAAAATAAAAAAGACTAATTTTTATTAGTACAGTAGTTTTAAAAGCTATGGCAACAAGCAAAAACAATTCAGATTTAAACAAAATTAACTTTAAACAAATTTATATTGATTTACAATAGATTTGGATTCATTTCAATTTTGTTTAAATATGAATTGTTTTTGCTGTTGCCATAGCCTTTAAAACTACTGTAAACATTAAGGGGAAATCTGGTTAAATCAAGTTTTTGATCAAGCTTAATATTAAATTGTGTCAAAATGGCCACAATTTTGTTGTTTTTTCTGGGTTTGCATCCCTGAGCGCTTTAAAAAAAGAATTAGGCTAGCACAACTAGCAAAAAACATAGGAGATTTTGAGTTTTGAGTCAACAGTGGCCATGTCAACATTTTTAGTATCAACATGGGCGCTGTTGCCATTCTAAAAAGTACCATCAAGAACCCAATCTATATTATGACTTATTCTCTGCCTTCACACATGACCAAATCTACCATGAGGACCCCATTATAAACCCATATCCCAAGACTGCTCTACTGTCATTTACAGCCATCTACTACCTCTTGTGATACATGGGGGGATCATTTGGTAGTTTGAACCCAATTGTCAAGTTCATCTGACTCCTGATGATTGTATGGCCAGTTACGTTTCAATGAACAGGCTTTTCCTTCAGACACTTACCTAAGATCATATTGTCTGAATTCCTAGTGTTGTATGAGTTTTACATTATCACAGCCTCATGGTGCCTGGTTGGGCCTGCCACTGCCTGGTTTACTATGTGAGTGAGCCACATGGCCAAGGTTGCCTGAGGTACCTTCAAGGAAGCTCCCAGGTTGTGCCAAAGTGAGAATTTCTCCCTGGTTGTGGTGTGAACACATCTTTTGAGAATTAAACAAGTAATTAGCTCTTGAAATACCTTTTCACCTAGAAAATGACACTTGTTGCTGCCTCAGAGGCTAAAATCAAGGAAAATGCTATTCTCTTCTCTCTCATTATCAATGATTTAAGCCCTTACATCTGTAAATGTGTGCTTTTGAGAAAATTTATATACATTGAAAACTGTTACAAGTTTTGAGTGCATACTTTTAGGGAGTATATAAAACAAGATAATGAGAAAAATTAAGATATTGATACTTCATTTGATGTGAAGATAGAGCATTATAAAGTATCATGGGAAGCCATATATTGTCCATGTATATCATGGCTATAATAGAGCTTGTCCAGTTAATGTTCCATTTAGGACTCAAAAGATTTGATCCCTGTATAAGATGAATGTCTGATAAGAGTGCCACCAACTTGATTATTAATTGGGGAATCATTCAGAGAGTCACTCAGGGAATTAGTTTCCCATGAGGGAGTAATCAAATATGTTGCAACATCTCCCCTTGGGGTGCTGGAAGGTGGAGCCCTAGGAATTTTCTTGAGAGTGTCTAGGAATCAATATTGGCATTGTTCTATTTTTGCATTGCAAGCCAGTATTTGGAATTGTGTTGGGTATTTCTTGTCTTACAAAGGCAGCGTTAGTCATTATATATGTTTTTTAAGCTGGTGCAGGAATTGATTCTGTTGCAACCAAGTTTCCAGACTTGCCTGCTAATGTATCTTACAATACACAGGGGGCGCTTGATGAGTTGCCCCTTGACGTATCTAACAACATGTATTAATCTGATGGCAATATCAAATGGCGGGTACTTCATCCTAATTAGGAGCGTTGCCAGTTTGACTTGCTGATCCCCGCACAAGTTATTCCTTGGCTTTGAACCTTACATGGAACTTCCCACTATGCCACCCCCGTGTGGCCTTGTGGCTTTCCCCATATGTTATATTAATCACAATATTCTACAATAAACAATACCTTATTCTTATTATTCTGTTCTTTCTATTGGACTGTTGTCTTCCCCAATTCCAAATACTGAATCCTCATTGGTTCAGTTGCAACAATTCTTGTGATAAGATAGGTGTTATTATATTTGACTTCCATGACAATTCCTGGTCCTCTCAACCCTGGTTATAACTTGTGTAAATTGTGGTTGACAACCCAAATCTTGTCCCTGGCTTGAAACTGTTTCTGTTAGATGGGGGTTGTTTATCTCTCAAATATTTCTTTTTCTTTGGTCTCTTGGTCCTTTCTGGTGTGTTGTACGTCAGGATTGCTGTTGGTTGGTACTTTCTTAGGTAAGAGTAATTGAGGTGTTAACTTAGTACTTAAAATAATGATTTTATGCCTGTAGAAAAGTTCATACAGGATTTTGCCCATATTTCAATTGACCCTGTGTTGGGAATTTTGACCAAGCAATGATGCCAATTATGACAGAGCTCACGGATTGTGATTGCTACAGCCAAATCCATAAATAAGTAGTACAAAATACAATGTCACTAATTATGACAGAGCTTGCAGATATGAATTGCAGCTACCAAATAACATAAATTGTTAGTATAAGCTACATGCAAATTGGATTAGCAGTAGTCTAATTACCTAAGCCTAATACTAGCCAATGACAAGTGCCGCCGCAGCATTTAATAAATACACAAAGTGCCGCGGCACTGCCTAGCAATTGGATTAGGCGCCAAAGCGCCAAACTACTTTTTACGTCAAACGCCGCCGCGCCAACTGAAAATTATTGCAGGCGCCGCGGCGCCAACTTACCTTTACATTGAGCGCCAAGGCGCTGAGTTTGATTCCCCATAATCTTAAATTCCCTTAATTGTCATATTAATAAGCATTAAGCTGAAGTATGCTAAGAAAGCAGGAAGTGATCCTGAAGTAACTAAATTATTCCACGCCAGCAAGGATCACCTGTACTGGGTGAAGATGAAGATATTCTATTGGTTGACGTGCAAGAAGCACCAAACCTAGATTAATAAGTACCCAAATTTGGGGCGTGTTAGAATGTCCTAGAAGACATTGCTACCAGCCCAGAGATTACCCTGGTAGAAGGTATAAGAAGAATTAGTCATTTACAAAAAACATCTTTGAACTATCTTTATTTTATCCTTAATCTGGTTGACCTTTATCCTAATCCTTAAGTGCTTCTGCGCAATCAGAAGCCATTGCTGGGCAATAATCATGGTTCTGTTCTACCCTGGCTCTTCTGATACAGTATTACTCATATCCTCATATATGACTGTATTCTGGAAAATGTCCTGTGCCCTATAATCTCTAATAGTTGTTGCGCTGTAATGCAAAAAGCGTGACACCCTGCATTTGAAATACCATTCGTGCTGTTGGGAGCATTCCAGCCCAAAGTTGTGGATCATTAACAGACAATTTACTGAGAGCCTCTATGAGAAAAATGTTCATTTTCTACCCTCCTATTTGCTTGTGGATGATAAGATCTGACAATTGTATGCTTTATTCTATTTTTAGCAAGTTAGACATTGGTATTAATGGCTGTGAGTTCTGTTCCTCCATCTATAATCAGGAGTTCAATTTTTCCAAACTTGGCTATGATCTCTTTGCCAATAAATTGTATCACAACATTTTCTTTGTGTTCTTTTGTGGCTTGTGCCACAGACTATCTGGTTACATAGTCAATAGCTGTTATGATGTACTACTGCCTTTGTTTTTGCCAGGCATTGGTCCCACAATATCCAGTTACCACACTTAAAATGGTTTTGTGACTGACACTGACATATCATATTTGGGGGTGCCTTGGAACAGGCATACTTTTCACATACTTCACATTGTTTGAGCACCTCTTTGATGTTATCCAGTATGTTGGGCCAAAAGTACTGTGTCTAAAAGTATTCATGTAGATTTTTACTACTGGTATGACCCAGATCTATGTGGTAGCAAAGGATTGTATCAATCTTTTGTGTTGACAGTATTTAGGGTACTGTATTGCTGCTTGGTAGTATACAATGTAGAGTGCCATATACGCTTTTGAACAGATGTTTATTCTTAAAGACTTTCTCTTGGATATCCATTGGTGTAGCAGGTGGTAAAACCTCTTGGAGATACCCCATGATTGAGATGGGTCAATTGGGGTCCTCATCATTGATGCAGAGCATATGTTTGTAGTACAACCTTGATATAACATCTTCTATAAGTAAATATTTTCCTGCTTTTTATTCAATGAACATGGGGTACCTTTGTATAAAGTTCATCCATTCAGCTTGTCTTCTTGAGAGGTATTGTTGTGTTTTAAAAATACCAGTGATTTGTGGTTGGTTAACAATTTGAACATTTGTGCTCCTTTCAGATAGCTGCGCTATTTCATTAGACAATGGATAATTGCTATTAATTCTTTGTCATAGATGGAGTACCTTTTTCACTCACATGATTTTTTTCTTGATTTTTATGCAACAGGGAGTAAATCTTTGCCTGCTGTCTTTATCCTAAGCATTTCACTAATTTTATAGTCAGAGGCATCTGTTTCTAGTTTAAAGAGCCTTTCTTGGCTGGGGTACTGCAAGATGGGTGCAGTGATCATTTGTTCCTTTAGTTGGAAGAAGTGTTGCTCTCAAAATTGGGTCCAGACAGAATTGGTGGTTTTATCAGTGATTATAGATAGTGGGGAAATCAATGCTCTCAGTATGAGATGAATATTATAAGGTACATAATCATCCCCAGGAAGGTGCAGAGTTCACTCTTGTTATGAGATGCTGGAATATCAGTTATGGCTCTTACCTTTTGGGGGTCTTTTTTAATTCTGTCCTTGCTGATGATATGTCCCAGAAAGGGTTATTTGATGGAGAAAAACTCAAAATTGTGTCAAAACAGCAGGGTCAACCCACCAACAAGGTTTTGACTAAGCAGGTTTGGGACCCGCAATCCAACTTCCCAGTGACCCGTAGCCAAATAAAGAAGTCAACTTGAATTCCCAGAATTGGCAAAATGAACAAACAATAATCCCATACAATTGATGACTTGATTTGGCGCCTGACTCATTACCAGAAGTAAGCCACACCCTTCACCATCCAACCAACTGATCTACATAATCATGTTCCTCTTATGATGATTCAGCACAACTATATAATTCCTATCTCAAAATAAAGATAAGTATCCAGTTTCCAAATATTTTCCCCCTTAAAAATCTGCTGAAACAGCACAGTTACAGCATTGGTAGCACAGGTAGGTTCTCCATCCTACCTTTCCCTTCAAAATTCCGCCTGTTGCCTGTACTTGCTGCAGTCAACAAATATACAAAAGAATCATGTCTGGCCTCCTCATAGACTGGACGCCCTACACACTGGGAACCAAAATACCAGAAGGTTTTGTACTATAACCAGAATAAGGTTATGCCAGTACGCGCCTTTAACACCCTGTCTGCTCAAGGGTTCTTCCAGGCACAAGCCTTCATTCCTAGGATAACAAAAAAATCATGCCAGCCCACGCAGCCCAGCAACTTCTAAGTGTCACCTTGGAACCATTTGCTGGAGCCAACAATGACAATTCTGCAGCATTGATCCAATCTGTCCAAAGCAAACCAGCTCAAATGGAATGCCCCAACGCTTTTGGATTGCAGAGATATCCATCTGCCTTACTCACAACACAGGCACATGTTGCAACAAATGGCACAAAGATCACACCAAGAAGGATTGGGATACTTTTAAACAAGACTTCTTGGAAAGAATTTTGCTAAAAGACACCACCCTCATGATCATACACCAAGTAAAGAACCTGATTCAGACTGGTACAGTGAAAGAACTCAACTCACACATATGAGGAGCTCCGCCTACAAGCACCCTCAGACATGGCATTCAATAACCCAGCTACACACCTAATGTACTACAAGGCACTCAAGTCACACATAACAAGGCATGTCAACCTGGACCAAGTAACTAATCTGCAGCGCCTTTACCGTGAGGCATAGAAAGCAGAGAAAACATCCAAGTCTCTCCATAAGGCCCAGACTATAAAGAGAGAGAATCTAAAGACTCTCACCCAGTTGGACGCACAAACCGCCCTTCTTGTGGCAGCAACAACAATAACTCAATAAATATACCTTTGGACTCAAATAGTCACAACAACGGGAACAATGGACAGTCAAACCACACTCAATTCAGAGTCACTACTTCTCAGGACATCCAGGACAAAGGAAAAGCCCAGGAAGAGCACTAAGCAAGCCAAGCTCTCCCTTTCAAACTCCTGCCATGCCCAATGATGAGTACCATACTAAAGACATGGACTAATGCCCAAGGACACAGGTTCCCTCAGAGGACCCAGTTTTTCTACACCATTGTCAGACATCCCAATAAACTGATGTCCTACCCTTTTCACTTCTGCAGTTACACTGGTTCAGGGCTTCTGGAATCAGGTGCAGATTGCACACTTGTCAATAGTACTTTTGTGGAATAGTTCAAGCTAGCCACTAATCCTTTTCAGATTAAAAACATGGTTTTAGCTGATGAATGTCAGGATACCAGGAGTACTATGGAGCTCCAGCGGGCAAGGGAGGAGTCAAAGCAGGTACTGGCATGACCCCCCAGATGATGGGACCTAACTTTACCGGGCAAGTGCCTAAATTTAAAGTGTGAAGATCAAAATCTCCAAAGCAATGGGGTTTTTGATCTCTGCACTTTTTTAATAAAAAATTTTCCCAAAAAAATTAATATTTTTCTTAAATTTGACTTTTTTTAAAAAAAATTACTAGTAGCTAAAATCAAAAAACCAAGTTCAATGTGCCCAAATTAATGCAATTTAAAATACACCTTAAATTAAGTTGGCTTTTAAAATATAATTCATTAATCCTTTTGAATATAGAGGGCAAAATTGAAAGTGCAAAAATTGAAGTGCAAAAAAATCTTCAATTTAATATTTGACACATCAAAATTATTTTTTTTTTTAAATTTTAACTTTTTTTCTTTATGTAAAAGAAGAAATCAAGAGCTAATAAAAGGCTTTTTTAACTTTAGGCAAACTTTTGAATTTTTTTCAAATATTAATATAAAATAGTATTATAAGCTCTTTCTTTTTAAAAAATAAAATTTTGTCTCATAAAAATTTCTTTAAAAATTTACATATAGTTTCTTAATGTGTCCTGATTCCCTTTATTTATTATTGCTGCTAGGTATTTTCAGGATCACTAATATAAGTTAGCCAAGGTTTTGGTTGATTTCACAAACAAATTTTACACCCATTTACCCATTCCCTTCATTCCCTTGCTTTACCGTTCAATTTAATCTAGATTAACAGTTAGTTCATCTTTTCAAAGTTACTTCTTATTCAGAACAGTTCTCGAACCCGCTCTCTTTTTACTAAGGTTAACAACAATCAATCCAAACTCTTACCTTTTGCATTTCTTAAAAGTGCTTACGCCAGCACTTCAGAGCTTGTTTTTCCGTCTTCTTGCCTGCTTTTCAACCACCTGTTGGTTTTTCTCGCTTAAACTAAGCCTGCCAAGCAGTCTTCTGTTCTCCCAACTCCCCTTTAACTTCTACTTAACTTTTTAAAGTTAAATGTAGTTAGAACCATGTTTTCTCTGCCTCTTCACAGCAAGCTTTCATAGCCACCTTTGGTTAGAGTCCTTTCCCATATTTTTATCACCTCAAATCAGATCTAAATAAAAGGCCTGAGTTTTGTCCAATCTCAACTTAAGTTGAGATTGTTTGACTTGCACCTCAAAAGGTACTTGTTAGGTTTTGTGGCTTGTGTTTCATCTCAAAATTTTAGTTTAAGTTTTATCTTCAATCTTATGATTCCTTTTGATTTTCTATTTTACCAGTTAGGTAGTTTCTATAATAATACACACAATTTGATTATTGATAGTTTTAATCCTCCAACTAGTGGTGATCAATTTCCTGAGATATAAATTTATTTTTTGACCAAGTCCTCAGTCATTAAAACTGGACTCTATTTTATTTTCTTAGGATTAATCAATTGCCTCAGCCCTTATTTTAGCTCCTATAAGCTTCTAGGAGCCCTATTCCAGTTGTTACTGCAAACCTTACCTATTTTTTTGTATTTGACCAAAATAAATATAAATGGTCTAAAAGCTTTAGTTTACAACCATCTTCCCCAAACTATGAGACCTTACATTATCTCAACTTCATATGGCAATATGCCAGAATTAAACTTCTCTTTCACATTAATACTTTTTTGTTTTAGCAGTCACCTTGTTTTGCACCCTGGCTTTTTCCTTTCTTTTATACCTTATTTCACTCTTACTTTTTAAGAATAAATCTTTCATTGATAAGGATAATACAGAGAATAATTCCACTTCAAATAGTCAGACTGTTATACTTAATAACATTTCTAAGTTTAAGCAATTATCTAATTCTTCTGATAGCACCTTCAATTTATTAGCTTTCATACAAGCCCACTTCTTAGCATATCCTTTGGAGTTCAACTCAGACTCTCAAAAGGTCATCTACCTAGCAAAGCAACTTGAGGGCCATATGTGCAGTTGGTTCTGTGAGTCATCTGTTTGAGACCCTTCTATCCTTGAGAGCTACAACCGTTTTGTATCTGAACTGCTTGCACACGCCACCAAAGAAGGGATTCAGGAAGAATCTGCCAACGCCCCTAATACGTGCTTATCTAACTGCACCCAGCAAACTGGTTCTTTGACTGAGTACAACAAGCGTTTCTGTGAAATCCAATCCCAATTAAAGGCTACCCACTCCAAATCTTGTGACTTCTATATGCTTGGTTTAAACACCAATCTCAAGGCTTTTCTAATCCATCATGACCTTCCTGAAGAGTTGGAACCTCTCATTAAGGCAGTTTCCAAATGGGAAAAGAAGTTTTGAACCATATCAAGGCCACCCCTGTCTTGACCAGTCCCAACCATCAACCAGCCTACCCCACAGCCAATAAACAATTCACACTCTTCTCCTGGTGTAAGCCTACCCAACACCTCACCAGCTTCAGCCTAAAATCCAAAAGAGGATGGCAGATACCGTTTAACTGCCGCCAAAGCCCTCCACAGACAACTGAACAAGCTGTGCTCTTATTGTAGACAGAGTGACCACTTGGTGGCAAACTGCCCAGACCCTTGTAGAATTTCTTGTCCTAAACTGGGACTAGAGCTTACACTAATAAAACTACTTCAGATTCTACAGGCCCCTCCAATCATACCCAGGTCAATAACCTCCAAATCCCTGGGAAGTCCTCTCTGCCCTTCATCCAGCTAATGATCCATGGACCCTTCTTCAGTATTGAGACCTTTGCCTTACTGGATACGGGTGCCAACGTAAACTACATTGACTCCAGACTGGCCAAAGCTCTAAAGCTCTCGCCTGGCCCTAAGATTGACGCCTGTGGTCCCAACAACCTGCCTGTAACAGCCTTTGAGATAAAGCCTCCCATTCTGTTCCGCCTGGGGAAGTCTGCCTTCCACTCCCAGTTTGTCAGCTCTGAGTCACTAAACTTCCCTGTTTACCTTGGCATGAATTGATGCAAACAAGTTGGCCTCATTGTCAGATGTCAAGAGCGCAAGGTTGACTTATACACACATGACACTCCCTGCTCCTAGACCTTTTAGGAAAACAGAAACTTCCCACTAGTTTTTGGAACTTCAAGATGTTGAACTCCTGCACCATTCTACCTTCTTCAGAGACAGCTCTGGTTGACAATGTCATTCCTCTTTGCATAAGCAACTATGAAGAAGTGTTCAGCAACAAGCAATGCTGCAATATACCTCCTCACAGACCATACAACATCAAGATCAACCTGACTGAGGGAGCAAACCCACCTTGGGGTAGAATCATTCCATTATCTGATGCCAACAATAAGTTGCTCTTGGAATATATCAACAACAAACTTAGTAAAGGCTTCATCACTTAATCTACGTCACCCTGCTCTTTGCCCATTTTCTTTGTTGCCAAGTCTGATGGCTCCAAACAACCCTGCATTGACTATTGTGCTTTAAATACTGTCACAATCAAGGACCGCTGCCCCATCCCATCCCATCCGCCAAAGCCCTCACAGACTGCCTCTTGGGCAGTCAGATCTTTTCTAAGGTTGATCTCCAAGAAGCTTTCAACCAGATCTGCGTTTCCAAAGGACACAAATAAAAGACCGCTTTCTGCACTCCCTTTGGCCTTTACAAGTACAAGGTTATCCCTTCTGGCCTCTGTAATGCTCCTTCAACATTTCAATCTCTCATGAACAAAGTTCTTCTCCCCTTCCTGAATGAATTTGTGGTGATGTATCTTGACAATATCTTAATATATTTAAAGAGCACTTCCAACCACATTGATCACCTAAGAAAAGTCATGGCCAGGCTCCAAGAATACCATCTTTACTGCAAGCTTTCTAAGTGTTGCTTCTTTCAGACAAGCGTCAAATTCCTTGGTTATATTGTAACCAAGGAAGGGTTTGCCATAGCTCCAATCAAGCTGGATGCCAGTTTCTCCTGGCCAGTACCAAAGAACCGCAAGGAGCTCCAAGGGTTTCTTGGTCTTGCAAATTACTGCCTCAAGTTTGTCCCCAGCTTCAGCAGCATTGTCCTTCCACTCACCAATCTGACCTCTACCAAAGTTGAGTTCAAATGGTCTGCTGAAGCACAGGACTCCTTTGAGTGGATCTGCCACCTGTTTGCCACTCCTCCAGTCCTACTCATGCCCAATAGCAACAAACCCTTCTTCCTGGAGACTGACGCCAGCAAATATGCTGTTGGTGCTGTCTTTCTTCAGCATGGGGGGATGGTATGCTCCATCCTGTAGCTTACTACAGTCAAAAGAATCTTCCTTCTGAGAAGAACTATCCATTCCATGACAAGTAACTGCTTGCAATTATCAAGTCTCTCAAACATTGGCGCCGTTACCTTGAGGGAATCTCAGATCTTGTTAGCATCTTCACAGATCACAAGAACTTGTTGTTCTTCACTCAAGCCTGCCGCATATCCCAACAACATGCCTGATGGGTGATTGAACTTACCAACTTCTTGTTCACCATCACTTACAAGAAAGGGTCCCTCAACGTCCTCCCTGACCTACTCTCTTGACACCCTACAACTGCTGACTCTGACCCTGAATACAAACGTCTCAACTCCAAGGCAGTCCTCCCTGCATCTGTCTTCATCAACCAGATCTCTGCAACCCTTTTCAACTTTCCAGACACCTATTTCATTCAGAAGGCCCAGGCTGAAGATCCTGCTTCTAACAAAATCATCCAGGACCTGTTATCTGAAGCAATGCCCCCCTCAGAGTATACACTTGAGAACAACCTCCTTCTCTTCTGCAAATTGGTTATGGTACCTGATAAAGACTTGCAGTTGCAGATCACAATTGTATTTCATGACTGTTCCCCTGCTGGAAACTTGGGTTATAAGAGAACCCTAGCCCTCATAAAGTCACACTACTGGTGGTCACAGATGGCAAAGACCACCAAGGAATACATTGCCAGCTGTCTAGTATGTCTCAGAAACAAGAACCACACTTCCAAGCCATCTGGCCTACTCTGCCCCCTCATAATACATGAAGGCCCTTGGCAAAGCCTCTCTATGGACTACATCACCCGGCTACCCTTCTCTTCAGGCTACAACACAATCTTAGTAGTGGTTGACCGCTTCTCAAAGAAAGCCTCTTTCTGCCCTTGCCACACAACGGTCACTGCCAAACAAACTGCCAAGCTATTTGTCAAAAATATCTTCCCTCATCATGGAGTTCCTTGTGACATAGTCTCTGACTGTGGCCCCCAGTTCACCTCTGCATTCTGGTGAGATCTCATGGCCTCCCTTGGGGTAAACTCCCTCTATAGCACTGCATATCACCCACAGACTGATGGACAAACTGAAAGAACAAATCAGACCTTGGAACAATATCTACGTTGTTTCATCAACAAAAAGCAAGACAATTGGTCTGACCTTCTTCTCATTGCCCAATACTTCTATAACTCAGCATACCACAGATCAATTGGCATGACTCCTTTCCAGGCAAACCTTGGTTACACACCTTCCTTCCTCCCTGACTTGCAGAGGCACTTCCGCTCACAGTCCGCAGCTGAGCTTGCTACCAAAATCAAGGAAACACAGACCCAACTTGTTGTCCACCTCCAATCTGCCATCTTAGACTACAAGAAGCACTACAACAAGAAAAGAGTTCCTGGCAACAAGATCTAGCTTAACAACTTGGTACTTCTCTCAACCAAGAATCTTCCGGTTATTGTCGCCTCTTGCAAATTCTGTCCCTGCTACATTGGAACCTTTCAAGTTGTGGAGAAGATTGGAACTGTTGCTTTCAGACTATCCCTTCCTGAGCACTTCTGCATCCACAATGTTTTCCATTGCTCACTTCTTTTGAAGTTAAAGCAACCTCCTCCCAACCACCAATCAAAGGTCCCACCTTCTCCTCTCCATCTCCAAGTCTCTGAGGAATACAAAGTACAAGAAATCCTATCCCGTTGCGCCCTCCAATCTGGCACAGAATACCTCACCCTATGAAAGGGTTATGAACTTTAAGACTCCACTTGGGAGCCTGAAAGAAACCTTGACCATTTCCAAAAGTTTCTTAAAGCTTACCAGGACCTCCATAACTAGCAGCTAGGGGGGGTACTGTCAGGATTCCCTTTCTTTATTATTGCTGCTAGGTATTTTCAGGATCACTAATATCAGTTAGCCAAGGCTTTGGCTGATTTTACAAACAAATTTTACACCCATTTACCCATTTCCTTCATTCCCTTGCTTTACCGTTCAATTTAATCTAGATTAACAGTTAGTTCATCTTTTCAAATTTACCTCTTATTCAGAACAATTTGCGAACCTGCTCTCTTTTTTCTAAGGTTAACAACAATCAATCCAAAATCTTACCTTTTGCATTTCTTAAAAGTGCTTACACCAGCACTTCAGAGCTTGTTTTTCCGTCTTCTTGCCTGCTTTTCAACCGCCTGTTTGGTTTTCTTGCTTAAAACTAAGCTTGCCAAGCAGTCTTTCATCCTCCCAACTCCCCTTTAACTTTTACTTAACTTTTTAAAGTTAAATGTAGTTAGAACCATGTTTTCTCTGCCTCTTCACAGCAAGATTTCATAATCACCTTTGGTTAGAGTCCTTTCCCATATTTTTATCACCTCAAATCAGATCTAAATAAAAGGCCTGAGTTTTGTCCAATCTCAACTTAAGTTGAGATTGTTTGAATTGCACCTCAAAAGGTACTTGTTAGGTTTTGTGGCTTGTGTTTCATCTCAAAATTTTAGTTTAAGTTTTATCTTCAATCTTATGATTCCTTTTGATTTTCTATTTTACCAGTTAGGTAGTTTCTATAATAATACACACAATTTGATTATTGATAGTTTTAATCCTCCAACTAGTGGTGATCAATTTCCTGACTTATAAATTTATTTTTTGACCAAGTCCTCAGTCATTAAAACTGGACTCTATTTTATTTTCTTAGGATTAATCAATTGCCTCAGCCCTTATTTTAGCTCCTATAAGCTTCTAGGAGCCCTAGTTCAGTTGTTACTGCAAACCTTACCTACTTTTTTGTATTTGACCAACATAAATATAAATGGTATAAAAGCTTTAGTTTACAACCATCTTCCCCAAACTATGAGACCTTACATAATGGGTGCAGAAATTGAAAAGTAGTCAAATTGAAATCCAAAAAGGTACCAAAAAACTAGGACCACCTAATATTAAATTTTTGCAAAAAATTAATATTTTATTCATTATGTTTTATTAAGTTCCTCAAATCAAATGGGAGGAAATCAAAAATCAAATTTTTAGATTTAGTCACACTTTTTATAAGCTTATAAAATTTTAAATAATTAATAAAAACTTTTGAAATTCCTCATATAGATTCTTTAAAACCTGGTATTTAAATATATAAAAAAGAAATAAAGTTTTTTTGGTAGGTTTTTGTTTTATTGCAATGTTAATAAATTGGTGTGTTTTGGAGGAAATTTTAAAAAATATTAAATTAATATAATATTGTACTATGTTTTCCTATGTTATTTCAGGGAATAAAATTGAAGTCCCCAAAAAAAGTGCAGAAATTGAAGTGTCTAAATCAAAGTGCAATAAGCTCTTGGTTTTTTTGAAGGTTTCTCCTTTCCACCTCTCATTCCTCCTTGAAAAGAAGTTTTTTTGGCCCCTTGGCTGCGCCAGGGGCCAAAAAACTTTTAAGAAATTTCTGCATTGTCAAGAGGGCAGATTATATAAAATCTGATACCAAGTAGAAAAACTTTTTTCTTCTCTTCTCCTTTTCTTACCCTCAATTATATTCTACTATATCTTTTTACTATATGTATTAGAGTAAAATAAGATGTATAAAATGTTTCTTTTTGGTATAAAAATTTGCTCTATCTATATCATTTTTAGTGAAAGTACAGTGTTTTTAACATAAGAATGTACAAGTCTTCATTTTATTATTTGTAAGTGGAAGATTCTTGATATCTTTGAATATTGTGACTCTTAAATAAGATATAAGACTATATCTTTTATTAAGTATAAAATTGTATAGTATAGCTTTAATAAGAAAATGATGTACTTTACATTATTTTAATGATAGACCTCTATAATTTTTATCATTGAAATAAGATCACTAATAAACTAAAATACCTAAAATCATATGCTTGTATCTTTCAGGGAAAATCCTTTATTTTGCTTATACTGAAGTATTATTATAGCTTTACATAAGCTGGAAATTAAATTAACCTTTTTTATTAAACTTATAGTTTACAAAGTAGTCTTTTGTGTATTCTTATATCTTATATTCAATTGAATACAGTTACATATAAATTCTAGTCTAATTTTGCTTTTAAAACTAAAATAAATTTTTTTTTAAAAACAGCTAATTTAAGGATCTTTTTATTATCTAGCATATATTTTTTTATTGCAGAATAAATTTCTTTAGGTCTTTTTAGTCTAGAAAAGATTTTAAAACATATAGTTGATATTATAAACTGTATTTTTTCTTCTTTAAAGTTAACCTCTGGAAAATCAATTTTTGCACTTTGATCTTTGATATTTTTGATTTTTGCACCCTACATAGTGTTTCAATTTTTGCACTTTTTGGGGGTCCCATTTTCGATTTTTGCACTTTTGACCTTAGGAACTCTGACCTAAGGAACTTGTCCAACTTTACCAGGTAGGAAAGGGACTTCCCAGCCTCAGCCCAAGGCCCAGTCACTGGCAAGGCAGAGTCAATCAATCCTGTGAGCGCCAGGTAAAGCACTCCCATGAATTGACTACTCTGGCCAGTGGCATCAGAAGTGGGTGGGGTTGAAATGGTTGGTTTGGGTGTTGGAGGTGATTTCATTGGGACCAGGTAGGCAGCAGGATTGTTGTACTTCCTGTTGAAGATCAAAGGGTAGATGGTGATTGCTTTGCCGTCACAGACAATTTGATAGGGTTCCTTGGGTGCTTTTTGGGCAGGTGTACCACTGCAAGCCTTCCAAGGTCCAGGGTGTGTGACAAGGATTTGGGGGATACTCAGTGAAATGCACAAGGCCAAATGGAGCATTGGGTGGACAGTAGTAGTCAAAGGCTTCAGTTTTGTCAATTAGAGTCCTGATATCTATCCCAGTGGATGGGTGCTGATGCTTGGGTGTATGCAGATGGAAGAGTATCAAAAATATGCATGAAAACAGATTGGTGAACCAAAGGTTCATACACTTTATTTGGTAAGGATGACAATACATAACTTTTTCAGGTGCTTCTGATTTATATACTTACTCACATACAAGTGCCTCTGGGAATTCTTCTGGTGCTATCTGGGTGGCAAGGCTTGACATCTCAGGCTCTCTGTTTGGTTGGCTGCTTCATGGTCATTTTTGGGGTTTTCAGGAACAGTTGTTTGGCTTTTTGGTAGTCCATCTTGGCTTGGCTGGCCATAGGTTCTGGCAGGTTTGGCTTCTGGGGTTTTGGGGTTTTTTCCAATTAGATCACTATCTGTGGACTGGCTTGAAAGGCTTTCCTGAGGCCAAGGAACTTGATTAAAAAAGGGGACCCCAGTTGGGGACCCCAAATTACTTAATGGAGGGTGGGCTTGAACTGGGTTTAATGGGCAGCTAAAATTAGCCTGCCCAGGCCCAGCCAAACCCACCAAGGCTTGGGCATAGCTTTTGGGGCCCAGAGCGGGCCCTACAGATACCACCAGGGCAGTAATGATACCTGCACCTGAATTTGCTTCAAAAAGCAAAAATCCAGGTGCGGGCAAATCTTCCTCGCCCGCTAGCCCCAGCTGGTGGGTAAGAGCGGGTTTGATTCCCGCCCGGGGCTTCAAACATGTTACTTTTGTAACAATGAACATCACATTGCTGTGACATGTGTGACTGCCACCTTCTCCATTGCATTAGATAACCCACACTTCATCATCCAAGGACCCACCATCAATTTTCCCAGATTTGACCTTTTACTTGGCCTGGACTGGCTAAAAAAGAACAACCCTCACATGGATTGGGACATTTCTGTACTAATCATCAAGCGTGAAGGGGTTAATCACCAAATCTACCCTGACTATGTGGACCAACTACTAAAAGATCACAGCTCTGTATGTATCACAGAGACTCCTGAAGAAAAATAAAGCCTCAAGGCAATTGACTGGGACTCCTGTCAGTGCAAGGTTATACACTTCAAGGATCACCAAGATACCATCACTCCTCAGGATCAGGGAATTGTAGCTCATCACCCAGATATCTTAAAGGAAGCGTTACCAGGGTTACTCCCAGAAAAGCACATACATCACACCATCCAGCTTAAGGGAGCAGTACCTAAGGCTGCACACATATATTTCCTCACCCCAAATGAAGACAACATACTGTGTGCCTATAATAAGGAGGCCTTACAGAAGAGCCTCAACAGACCTTCCCAATTCTTCTTTGGGACCACTGTATTCTTTGTGGTAAATATGATGGGTCCATGAGACCAGTCACCAACTACATGGCCCTGAACAAAGTCAGCATAAGAAACCACTATTCACTACCTCTCATTGATAAACTTTTTGATGCACTAGGTGGTGCAACCATGATCTCCAATTCAAATTAACAGATGGATACAAACACATATTAATCAAGGAGAAAGACATTTCAAAGCCTGCTTTCTGCACTAATTATGGATCATATGAGTGTATTGTCCTTAATTTTGGAATAGCAAGTGCACCATCAACCTTCATCACATTCATGAACAAGGTGCTTGATCCTCATACTAAAAAAGATGACCTCATATACCTAGACAACATCATTGTATATAGCCCAACTTTTAAATAACACCACAAGGACTTGGAAGCCGTGTTTGCCACGTTGGCACAGCATAAACTAATAGCTAAGCCATAAAATGCCAGCTTTATTGCAAGCAGCTATTCTTTTTAGACCACACAGTACCCAAAGATGGCAAGACCAATATGAGGGAAATCCAAGCCATCTGTCAAAGGCCTCCCCTTAAAGACAAAGGGTAACTCAGGAAACTCCTGGATAGGATAAATTACGTACACCATTTTATTCCAGACTGAAGTATGTTAACACCCCCTATTTTCCATCACTGGAGTCAAATACAAGTTTTTAAAGACTTTCCAGAAAGACCTTTGCTAATAATGCCTTAAAGAGAAGTTATCATTGGCCCCTACTCTGAGGTGCCTCAAGAGAGACAGGGACCACCAGATAGAGACCAATGCCCCAGATGCCTCCATAGGGGGTGCACTCCAAATCAAGAAAGACTCTGGAGAATTCTTATCAGTAGCATATGAATCACACAACCTGACAGACAGCAAGCGTTGCTATCCAATCCATGACAAGAAGCTCCTTGCTATTGTCCACTCTCCTACTTAAATAGCGCTCTTACCTCAAGAGGCAAGAGGAATTTAAAGCCCTCATAGACCATAAGTCCCGTATATACTTCAAGACCCAAGAAAACCTCTCCTGCAGAAAAGCACACTGGATTATGACCCTTGAGAGGTTCAACATGAATTTTCTGTATAAGCCTGGACCAGAACTATTTGCTGCTGACACTCTCTTGCAACTCTACGTGTGGGCCTTAAGAGAGCAGAAGAGATTAGAGCCTGAATGGCCACTCTTGGTGTTACAAACCAAGGACAAAGTCTTTTCCCAGCCACCACAGATATAACACAAGATACTGTCATCAGGAACAAACATTTTTTCACTGATGTCTATGGAGCGCTACCCTGTAAGATTCCAGATGAAATAACCATCTCCTATGTACCCAAACACCAAAGAGTGGACACAATCTTGCACTAACCCATAGATCTGGGCCATACTGAAGTAAGAACATATACAGTTTCCTAAAACACAAAGCTTAAAGCCTACCCTATACAGAGACATCCATGAAGTAACTTAACATGTGAGGTCTGCCAGAGGTTTGCCAAGAGCAACACTCCCAAGTCAGTAATACCCATCTGAGCACAGCTGTATCTCAAGGTATAAGCAGTAGAAATTTTAGGTCCCACGTCAGGAAAGGGCAGCAACAAGGAATATATCACCACCACAATCAACTTTGCCACGCAATGGCCAGTAGCACAGGATTTCAACGCCCCCAAAGGTAACAATGGGCAAAGATTCATATGCACAGCAACCATCAGTAGATTTGGAGAGCCATGATTTCTGATTACAGATGGAGGCAGGGGATCAACCTCCAAAGACACCCATGTATACCTGGCAAAGCAGGGGGGGCACACATCAATAACACCTGGCTATCCTTGGGCCAGCAGCAGAGCAGAGCAGTTAATGGTAGTTGATGCAAGCCCTGGCCAAGCTCACTGCTGGGACCCTGGAAGATTTTCCAAAGCAATTGCTGATTTCCTCTGTTGTAACTGTGCTGTTTTAGAAGAGTTACAAGGGAAAAATATTTTGGAAACTAGATAATAATCTTTATTGAGAGATAGTGATTATATAGTCATGATGAATCTGTGGATAGTAGGAACAGGATTGATGATCACATGGTTGGATGATGAAGGAGGTGGCCTGATCCTGGTAATGAGTCAAGCACCAAAACAAGGTGTCCATCATAGAGGATCATCATTTGTTCATGTTGTTGGATTTGGTCATTTGAGTTGACTTCCTGGTCTGGCTTTGAGTGACCAGGTAATCAGATTGCGGGTCACAAACCCACTTACTCAGAACCTTGCTGGCAGGTCAAGCCTGCTGTTTCAACACCTCCTTGTGTGCTGTACCCAAGTGAGCTGATATTCTGGGAGTAGCATATTTGAAATAGCTTACTGCACATAGCCAAATATAGTCCAAGCCCTTTAAGTACTAAGGCTGGAGATAACACAAAAAGTTTCTCCTAGAGACCCTCAGATACTCTGCATCAACAACAGTAAAGCAGAAGGAGATAAAAATTTCTACAAGATGCATTTGCCCCTATGAAATTCAGACACAAAGTTGGTGACAAGGCCTGGGTGATGAACACTGACAGGGGCAAACTAAAATCAGTGAAACTAGGTCCAACAAATGGTGTAAAGTTAGACAATAACAATGCTTATCTGGTACAAGGCTTGGGCCAAAGAAAACAGGACAAAGTCCTGCATCATAAAATTCTGCTCATGCCAGACCTGTCAGAAACAATGTAAGACCATTATTATAGAAGCCAAACAACTCTGATAAAGTATCAAGCTTTTTCCCCTGATAATCTTCTGAAAGACCTCCCTGCAGAGAAGGCCAACCTTTAGTGGGGGTGTTGAAACTGCCAGGTCAACCCCTGGCAAGGTTCTGCCCAAGAGAATCTGTGACCTGCAAACAAACTTTCCTGTGGAGAAGGCCAACCTTCATAGAGAGGTGTTAAAACTGCCAGGTCAACCCCCAGCAAGGTTCTGCCCAAGAGGATCTGTGACCTGCAAACCAACTTTTCTGTGACCTGTAGCAGAATGAAGAAGCCAACTTGAATGAATAAATCCAGCAACAGGATCCAGTGACAATCCCAGCCCAGTATATGGCTGGATTAAGTGCTTCACTCATTACAAGGATCATGCCACTCCCTGTCAATCCTACTGATTGAATATCACACCCCTGTTCCTCTTAAAATGATTCACTCAAACTATATAAGTCATATATATTAATAAAGATAATCTCTAGTTTACAATCATTTGACCTGTGCAACGGTGTTAATACAGCACAGTTACGGTGCTGGGATTTGGCTGATTCAACCTGGGTGCCAAGGTCTTCTGTTGGATGTATATACATAGTCACAGCCTTGATGGGATTTTGACTTGGCAAACTGCTACCTACCCCTTATAAGAGTAATCCCCTAACTTCTTGGGGACTGCAACAGCATGGTTGATACTGCATACTGGGATTAGCAAGTTCCTGGGTTCAGCCTGGGGGTAATTTAGTGTTTGGTACTCTGAAAGGTCTACAGAAACTGAGCAAGTGGAACTGGACTTTGATATAATTTCAAGGCACCATTAATCATGACCCATCTCTAGAATAATAGTATGATAAGGTATGAGAAACAGAGAAGAAGCAGGGAAAAGGGGAAGCTAAGCATGTAGGGGACAGGTAGTTGTGAGATCTCATCTATGGGGTCTGATCAAAACGTGGTGCTGTCCTATCCTGCATCCAGGGTGAGAGTGATGGTTGCCCTATTGCTCACCAAGCTTAATAGATCAATGTTGTTTTACAGTGAGGAATAGTTTATATCCAATCAATGTATGGTATTGTTGAGTTTATACTTCTAGGAAGTATAATAAACAAAATAAAGGGGAAGATTAAGAAGAGAATTATACTTTATTGAATATTTATATAGGTTAATATATAGTATCATGATAAGCCACATGACGTCCACGTACGTCATGGAGGTCATAAGGCTTATCAGAGTAATGTTCCTCTTGAGTCATAAGGCTTAATCAAGTTGTGTTCCATTTAGGACCTGGATTGAGTGATCCCTGTCATAGATGGTTAACTGATAGAGGTGCCACCAGTTTACTGATTGGGCGGTGAACCACTTGGTGAGCCGCTCGGTGATTTACTTGGGGTGTTAATTCCCCAAGAGGGAGTAATTGAAGATGTTGCGACATCTCCCCCTGGGGTGCTGGAAGGCGGAGCGTTGGGAACCTTCTTGAGGGTATCTGGTATACGGGCCTGGTACTGATCCAGTTTGGCGTTAGGAACGGGGAGTCTTGAATTTCGGTGGGCAGCTCTTGCCTTACACAAACAAAGTCAATCATGGTGCATACATTTTAGTTTGGTTCAAGCTCCAATTCTTTTGATGAGGTACGTGTTATTGGGTTTCACCTCCATGACAATGCCTGGTCCACGCAATCCTGGGTCTAATTTGTGCTGGTTGTGGTTGACAACCCAGATCTTGTCTCCAACTTGGAACCTCTCTTGTTGTAATGGGATTGCTTCTTGTTGAACCCTTTGCTGTTCCATTGCTTCTTGGTCCTTTCTGGCTTGTAGTACTTTTGGGTCATTACTGTCTGGTATCTTCTTGGGAAGTGGCAGTTGTGGTCCCGCAGTAGTACTGACAATTGAAGGTTTCTGACCATAGACAAGTTCATAAGGGCTTTTGCCTGTATTGCAATTGACTCATGTTCTGCAGACCATAAGGGTGGTTGGTAACATTTCAAAAGAGGCTTTTGGATTGTTGGCAGATAACTTGCCGAGGGCTTCCAATAGGGAGCCGTTTAGTTGTTCTACACATCAATTTTCTTAGGGATGATATGGGCTGGCTGTGACGTGTTTTATTCCATTTTTGTAGAGGTATATGTTGGTGTCAATAGCTTTGAGTTCAGTGCCTCAATCTGTGAAAAAAGAGGTCAGGATTTCCAAACTTAGCTATTATCTCCTTACCAATGAATTGTCTCATGTTGTTGCCTTTATGCTTCTTTTTGGCTTGTGCTACGGGCCATCTTGTGGCATAATCAATGGCTGTGATGATGTACTTCTTGCCTTTGCTTTCACCAGGCATAGGTCCCGCAATATCTAACGGCCATACCTTGAAGGGCTGTGTGATAGATATGGGTACTACTGATTTGGGTGGAGCTTTGGTTTGGGCATACTTTTCACAGACCTCACATTGTTCTAGTACTTCTCTGATATCATCTAGCATTTTGGGCCACCAGTAGCAAGTCTTGAGATATTCATGTAAGTTTCTGCTAAGGGTGTGTCCCAAATCTCTGTGATAACGGAGGATTGTGTCAATCTTTTGTGTTGACAGAACGTAGGGTACTGTGTCACCAGTTGGAAGGATTTGATGGAGGGTACCATATACATTTTTGAACAGATGTTTGTTCTTGAGGACTTTCTCTTGGATGACCATTGGTGTTCCAGGTGGGAACCCTTCCTGGAGATTCACCATGATTAACATGGGCCAGTTGGGGTCATCATCAGTGCAGAGGATGTGTTTATTGTATAGCCTTGATAGGGCATCTGCAGTAAGCATCTCTCTGACTGGTTTGTATTCAATTTGCATGGTGTATCTCTGTATGAGACTCATCCATTCAGCTTATCTTCTTGACAGGTGCTGTTGTGTTTTAAAGAATATCAACAACTTGTGGTCAGTGAGTACTTTGAACGTCTGGGCTCCTTCTAGGTAACATTGTCATTTCATGAGGCAGTGTATGATGGCAACCAATTCCTTATTGTGTATAGGGTATCTTTGTTTGCTGTCTGATAGCTTCCTGGATTCATATGCCACAGGGAGGAAGTCTTTTTGGGCCGTTTGGATACGGAGGACTCCTCCTATGGCATAATCAGAGGTGTCGGTTTCTAGCTCATAGATACCCTCACGGTTTAGGTATTGCAAGATGGGGGCAGTAACCATGCACTCTTTTAAATGGAAGAAATGCTGATCTCGTAAAGGTTTCCAGACAAACTTGGTTGTTTTCCCCGTGATAGCTGACAGGGGGGCTGTTAGGGCACCCCAGTCAGGGATGAACCTGTGTACATATGCTACCATTCCAAGGAAAGTGCGGAGTTTGCTCTTGTTTCTTGGGACTGACATTTCTGTTATAGCGCGTATCTTGTCTGGATTGGGTTTGATACCGCCCTTGCTAATGATGTGACCAAGAAAAGGGAGTTCAGTTGAGAAGAACTCACATTTGGATGGTTTGGTGATCTGTTGGTTTTCCTGCAGGGTACAGAGGACTGCGCGGACGTCTTCCCAGTGTTGTTGTAGGTTGGGACTATAGATGATGATGTCATCTAGGTAGATGATTGCTCTTTTCCCAATGTGTTCCTTGAATACTTCATTAATGAAGGTTACAAATGTACTGGGAGCGTTTGTCATGCTAAAATTGAGGACAACACATTCAAAGGATCTGTATTTAGTCCAAAATGCAGACTTTAGAATGTCTTCAGGTTTTACGCAAATTTGGTGATATCCTGCTGTCAAATCAATTTTTATGAAGATTTGGGACCCCTCAGGGCATCAAAAAGGTCATCAATTAGGGGAAGGGGATACCTGTTCTTTATTGTGACCTTGTTGAGGGCCCTGTAGTCTGTGACTAGGTGGAGGCTCCATCTTTCTTTGCCACAAAGAAGACAGTGGCACCAAAGAGTGACTTTGAAGGTCTGATGAGGCCTCTCTTGAGTGCTTTGTCAAGGTAAGCTTTCAGGGCGTTGTCTTCTTGTGGTGTGAGGCGGTAGATGAGTTGTGCTTTAGGCACGCTACCTTTTAAGTTGATCTCATGTTGTATACCCCAGTCAGGGGGTAGCCCGGGTAGTGATTCTTGGAATACGGAGAGAAACTTGTTGATCAGCTGGTCTCTAATTGGGTTTTGTGTGTGATGTATTTCTGTGTTTTTCAAGTGGATGACCTCATATGTACACGTGCTCCAATTGCTTTTGCTGACATCAGTTTCCCTCTCTGTTTCCATGATCTTTACAAATATGTGATCCCTCATGAGGGTGTCAAGGTGTGTCAGGTACACGTGATGGTGGACTTCTCCTCACTGGATTGTGAGGGTGGCACTGTCCCAGTCTATGTGTTGCTTTGTCTTTTGCATCCAATCTAATCCAAGTATGATATTTTATTTTGGTATTGGGATGATGGGGCCACTAATAGTTGTTTGGACGTCTCCAATTTGGGCCCAAAAGGTTTTATCTTGTGGGTAACTGGTGTGCTATGGTTGTCTGCCATAATGACTCTTTTGATGTTACTCCAAATGGTAGGTAACTTAATGAGGTCTGCAAAACTCTTGTTAATAAGAGATTGGTTGGCTCCAGTGTCAAATAGTGCTGTGCCCTGGTATCTGCAAAAACGGAAAGGATAGGTAAGGAGTTTATTTTCAGATAGGGCGGCAAACAGGAGAGGGTTGCTGGAGGAAACCTGGGATATGGTGATGGAGTCCACGTCCTGTTCTCTGTACAAGTCTTGTGAAGAGGGGGGAGGGCGGCTTGCCTAAGCACTCCCCTGAGCTTTCCCCTCCTTGTTGGTATCTTCAGTGCTAGCCTGGTTGGCTTGTGCAGTGTGATTCCCATTTCAAGGTTGGGTATTGTTGGCTCGGTTGTTTTGCTTGTTGGGGCGAGGCTCTCTCTTAACTGCAGGGTTTTCCTTACGCTTGTTGGTAGTGTGTAGATTGTCAGACTTCTGAGCTGTGTGTTTTCCTTCTAGGAATACATTCTCAAGGTTCTTGCAGCAGGTCATGTCAAACTGACATCTGATATGTGTAGGAAGACCATTGTAGAAGTCCAGGCGTGGCCCAGGTTCATCAAAATTGATGGTGTTGGGCGCACAATCACATAGTGCTTCATATGCGGCAATGTATTCCAAGATAGTTCCTGTCATCTTGAAGGTTCAGAGTTTGGTCATGATCACTACGTCTGAATCTTTCATGGAGAACTTTTTGAGGAATGCAGCTTTGAATATTTCCCAGTTTTCTTTCTGGTCAGGGTGTTGAGCTAGCCATTTGGTAACAAAGCGCAAGGAAGTCTCTGTGACGCGGAGGGCAATTTTGCTAACCCAGAGTCTTTGGGGGTACTCCACTTGTTCAAACTTGCTCTCAGTGCTGTTGATCCAAAGAGAGGCGTTCTCACGGTGCAGACCTGCAAAGGCGCCAATCTCAGCAGTACATAAACGCTGAAACACAATGTTGGGTATCTCAGGTTGCGTAGATGCTGTTGTAGCTGGTGTGGTAGGGAACAGTCTGCAGGTTTTGAGGGTGTTGTACTGGTCAATGGGTACAAGGAGATTATTGTAGATGACAAGTACAGGGTGGACGTCTTGCCCTACTTTGTAATCTCTCTAACCGTTAGGGAGTGACATTGCTTGGGTTCTTTTCTTGAGAGGAATTTTCCTTTGAGTTGGGTAGGTATGGATAACCTACCTGTGCTACCACTGTCAAGTTTATACTTCTAGGAAGTATAATAAATGAAATAAAAGGGAAGATTAAGAAGAGAACAATACTTTATTGAATATGGATATAGGTTAATATATAGTATCATGATAAGCCACATGACGTCCATGTACGTCATGGAGATCATGGGGCTTATCTGAGTAATGTTCCTCTTGAGTTACAAGGCTTAATCAAGTTGTGTTCCATTTAGGACCTGGATCAAGTGATCCCTGTCATAGATGGTTAACTGATAGAGGTGCCACCAGTTTACTGACTGGGCAGTGAACCACTTGGTGAGCTGCTCAGTTGTTGCAACCAAGTTTCTAGGCTTGCCTGCTAACTTATCTTACGGTACACAGGGGGCGCTTGATGAGTTGCCCCTTGACGTATCTAACATTATGGATTAATCTGATGGCAATGTCAAATGGCGGGCACTTCATCCTAATTAGGAGCGTTGTCAATTTGACCTGTTGATCCCCGCACAAGTTATTCCTTGGCTCCAAACCCTACATGGAACTTCCCACTATGCCACCCCCTTGTGGCTTTGTGGCTTCCCCATTTAGTATATTAACCACAATATCATACAATAAACAATACCTTCTTCTTATTATTCTGTCATTTCCTATTGGACTGTTGTCTTCCCTAATTCCAATACTGAACTCTCATTGGTTCAGTTGCAACAGTGGTAGCAGAAGTAGGTTCTGACCTATTTCAAAAACAAAATTCTCCCCAAGAAAGGACGGAGTACGGGCCGCATGGCTACTCCACAACAAGAGACGTTCCTTCCAATCCCCAAGGGGGACATTCCCAAAGGATTTGTCATCTATCAAGATCAGTTATTTCTTACCAGTGTATACAATTGGCTCCACCTTGGGCAGCGTGACACTAGTGTCACCCCGCCAAAGTTGGATCTGTTGCAATGTATGCTCAACCTCCAACTAGAGTCCTTCACTGGTGGTGTCAAAGGATCTGATATTGTCAGTTGGCTCCAGTCCACTGAAACGCGCCTCTGTATCTGTCAGGTTCCCGAGTCCATGTGGGTTGCCACTGCATCTGGCTGCCTTACGGGGCCCGCCACCGTGTGGTTCACCAACTGGGCCAGCCAGAAGTTTGACGTCACCTGGGCAAAATTTGAGACGCCGCCAAGTCCCAGTATAGCAAAACCTTCTCCCCCATTATCTTGGGGACTCCCCTCCTAGCTATCAAGCAGACGGGTTCCGTTTCTGAGTATCTCGCTGCGTGACAACAAGCCCTTGCTGCTGCCCCCAAAGCAGTGACCAATGGGAACACCATGTTGCTCACTCTCATTGTCAATGGGTTAAAGCCCCATGTTTGCAAGTGGGTTCCTGTTGGCTGCTGCACCTCTATTGACAACTGTTATAAAGCCATTGTAGAGGCCAATAACCAGGCTTCAATGGGCTTCTGCTGCACCAACAATGCTCCACCCCAACCACGTCCTGCACCTAACAATGGCCAAGGTCAAGTGGGCCGTTGCCAACCTCGTCAACTAGAAAGTGCAGCTAAACACCCCCACAAGGGGGAGCTCCAGCTAGCGCTAATTGAGGACCAGGAAAAAGCCTGGGGGTTGTAACAACAAGAGGCCTTACAACCCCAACCAACCCGCCCTCTCAGCCCCTGCTTGCAAAGAACTCCTGCGACTACAATCTTCACGAGGTCAAAACCCTAGATGTCTTTCAGGTCCATAGCAATGACCCCGTGTTGCAAGCTGCTCATTCCTCAAATAAAGTAACACACTTGTCCTATCCCTTCCGTTTCCATGGGAACACCCACAAGTTACTGATAGATACTGGGGCTGATCACACCATGGTAGATCAGGCGTTCACTGACTCCCAACAATTAGACCAAGTACCCAGCAGATTCCAAGCAGTACGGGTAGCTGACTCCTGCAGAGTGGCCATCACCCACAAGACGGTACCCTTCTTGGTAAGAATGGGGAACATCCAGGTTAAGCTCTCTGGGCCAATCATGGCAGACCTCAGCCACGACGTAATTGCTGGCCTCAACTGGCTCCGGCATAACTGTCCCTACATTGACTGGGATACCTCTGTCATCACCCTCAATAGAAATGGGGTGGGGTTCCAGATCTACCCCGTGGAAATGAACAAGCTACTACATGACACTGTGTTTGTCAGGATAACAGAGACGGGCTCATACAACTTCAAGGGGGGAAACTAGACTTTAACCAATGTTCAGTTGAATTTATCTGTGCAGAATCATCTGCAGCCCCTCCCTTGTCATTGTCACTATCACCAGCGCTAGCTGCACTCCTCGAGGAGTACAAGGATGTATTCAGTGAAACACTCAAACAACTACCTCCACCCTGGGAGATCCAGCACGCTGTACAACTTCAAGGACTGTTACCTAAAGCACAACCATTATACTGTCTCACACCAAAGGAAGATGAAACCCTCTGCCAGCACCTTGTGGACGCGCTTGATAAGGGCTTTATTTGCCCCTTGCTATCTTCATACGGGGCGGCTGTCTTCTTTTTAGCTAAGAAGGATGGGTCTCTTTGCCTGGTCACAGACTACCACGCCTTAAACAAGGTGACAGTTAAAAATAAGTACCCCCTGCCACTGATTGACAACCTGTTTGATACACTCGCAGGTGCAAAGGTATTTAGCAAGATTGATCTCACTGCAGGGTACAACCAGGTCCGCATTGCACCAGGGGATGAGGCAAAAACCGCCTTCCACACACGCTACGGGTTGTTTGAGTGTCATGCCATGAACTTTGGAATGACCAACGCTCCCTCCACCTTTGCCATGTTGATAAACAAAGCCTTTGAGGAACTGATTAGAAAGTGCGTGGTTGTGTACCTTGACAACATTATTGTCTTCAGTCAAGATCAAACCACACACCTCCAACACCTCCGCGCTGTCCTTGACACCCTTTGGAAAAAAACAGCTAAAAGCTAAACCCTCCAAATGTGAGTTTCTCAAGTCAGAGTTACTATTCCTTGGGCACATCATCTCTGCCCAAGGGATAAAGCCCGACCCCGCTGAAATCAAGGCAATCACTAGCATGCCGCCCCCCACTGATGTGGGCCAAGTGCAAACCTTCTTGGTCATGGTTGCCTATGTATGCAAGTTCATCCCCAATTGCAGATAACTAATTGCATCTCTCACTGAGCTCCTCAATATCAAACAGCGTTTCTATTGGACCCCCACCAGAGATCAAGCCTTCAAGACGTTGAAGTAAAGGCTCACAACAGTACCAGTACTGCAGTTTCCCAACCAAAATCAACAGTACAAACTTGAGACTGACGCCTCTGACAGGGCCATAGGGGGCGTGCTAAGGGTAGAAACTGACAATGGCGTCTTCCTTCCCGTAGCATATGAGTCCAGGAAGCTCACTGACTTGGAACAATGTTACCCCATCCATGATAAAGAGCTGGCAGCCATTGTACACTGCGTTGAGAAGTGGCGCTGTTACTTGGAAGGTGCAACCTTCCCACCCCGCGTTCTGACGGACCATAAGTCACTCCAATACTTCAACACACAGTCTCATTTGACACACCGCCAGACAGGATGGGTTGAGCGTCTATCTCCCTATCAATTACGCATCAAATACAAGCCTTGAAAGGAACTTGCCACAGCCGACACTCTTTCACAACTCTACGTAGTGTTCATCACTGGGGACGACAGTTTGGACCCAGACTGACCCATGCTCTACCTGCACCCTGAGGCGACCTGCTACAAGGGCCTTAACTTGGTCACCATCTCCAAGCTGAAGGACAACAAAATTCAGTTCACCATTGATGCTGGAAATGTCTACCACCGGGCAGAGACAGGTGAGAAGACACCTTACATTCCCACCACACAACAAGGGGACACCATCTTGCACTACCACTGAACCTTGGGTCACATCAGAGGGCGTAACCTCTTCAAGATCATGAAACATAAGGTTTGGTGGCTGCGCATGCGGCAAGACATCTTGGACCTCCTTGAGATGTGTGTGTTGTGTGAGAAGAATACGTCCAAACCTGCACCTTCCAAGTCTGTTCTACCCATCAAGGCTATGAAACCCTTTGAGCAGTGGGCTCTTGACATTGTGGAACCGCTCCCCAAAGACAGACTGGGTAAGAAGTATATTATCACTGCTATTGACTACTTAACTTGTTGGCCAGTGGCGTGGGCAACAACCAACCACACTGCCACCACTATTACCCGCTTTATTGGCAAAGAGATTATGGCTTGCTTTGGGCGACCCAAGTTTTTATCACAGATGGCAGACCCAAACTTGTTGGACACGTTGTGAAGGCATACTGCGTCAAGAACGCGCTCCAGCATATAGTCATGACCCTCTACCATCCGCAAGCCAATGGTCGCGTGGAACGGTTAAACGGCTCTCTGGTTTAACTGATTGCCAAGCTCTCACAAGAGCATCCTAACACTGCGTGAACTGAACATCTTCTCACCGCCCTACTGATCCTGCGAGCAAGAATCAACAGGGGCACTGGGTTCAGCCCTAGCACCCTGGCCTTTGGAACACCTGACAGCCTGACCGGGGTTGAACAGGGAAAACTACCGTCCAAGGTTCCCGACAAGCCCTCCCTAGTGACAACACCCTCCCTAGACCAATGGCGTGCCAAAGCCCGGGAGATTGTACATAAGCAGATTACGAGAGGAAAGAAACATCTTGAAGCTAGATACACCGTAGGTGACCCCGTCTACACCCTCAATCCCAATTCTGCCAAATTAGAACCCAACTACCTAGGGCCCTTCAAGGTAGCTGCGGCCTATGACAACCACACCTACCAACTTGAGGATGCCCAGGGGAATACCAAGAAGCTTCACCATGACCGCTTGCGCCCCTGCCGTGCCATTTTCACACAAAGGTTGTTTGTGCGGACCTTCCCAGACCTTCTGCAAACTCCAGTCCTGGTGTCTGACAACAAACAGGGGGCAAGGGGGGTGTTGCAACTGAGTTTCTAGGCTCGCCTGCTAACGTATCTTACAATACACAGGGGGCACTCGATGAGTCGCCCCTTGACGTATCTAACGTTATGGATTAATCTGATGGCAATGTTGAATGGCAGGTACTTTATCCTAATTAGGAGTGTTGCCAATTCAACCTGTTGATCCCCGCACAAGTTATTCCTCGGCTCCAAACCTTACATGGAACTTCCCACTATGCCATCCCCTTGTGGCCTTCCCCATATGGTATATTAATCACAATATTCTACAATAAACAACACCTTATTCTTATTATTATGTCCTTTCCTATTGGACTGTTGTCTTCCCCAATTCCAAGTACTGAACTCTCATTGGTTCAGTTGCAACACAGTGATTTACTTGGGGCGTTAATTCCCCAAGAGGGAGTAATCAAAGATGTTGCGACAGTATGTGGCAGATCAGATCTCATTATCTTGGTCCTTTTAAGATCATTGTCATATTTGATAGACACATCTATGGTTTAGAAGTTATTGTAGGGAACACCAAACAATTAGATTACAGCTGTTTACACCCATCTAACATCATTATAACTAAGGAACAATTATGTCTTTTCAGATGGTTGCCTTAGATGGTAACAGGGTGGGGAGAGTGTTATTTATAAAATCATGTAGTCTGATCACCACCATATATCGTGGTACATGATGAGGAAGGCCCATGTCGCTGTCCTATGATGAGTTCACGTTGTTCTCCTGTGAACCTGGGTTGCTGAAGGTTCTATGGATGTTGTTAAAGCATACACGACCCTTGTTTCAAGTGCTTCCGTTTCTTTATGACGATGGTTTCAAAGTGTATGCTACCCTGCTGATAGGTGATCTTGAGAACCCTTTTCAGAGGATTAATGATCTCAATTTCATTCAAAGGTACGAGTAATTTGTAGTCCTCCAAGTAATCTTATTCCTAGTTTATTTCTTCTGGGATGGACTTTGTATCTCCAACTTAGCTCAGCGAGAAAGTTTGTGCAGGGCTTGGCATCTTCTGGGGAAGTAGATTGTTTGAAGCTTTGGTGTGGTCGATATCTAAATTAGGCAAGGGTTAGAATGTTCCAGTGTGTCACAAGTGGATGGTTTATCCTTGGATGACGGTGTTGTAGGCATGTGACAGATCCTTGGCCAAGCCGGAACCATTCGGGGTTAAATGGGGTTCAAGTACTTGTTTGTGTAATTTGGAAGGGTATGTCGTTTAATTGGGTCGTCATGGGCTAGATGGGATGTAGGATAAAAGCAGCGTTGGTCAGTGGTGGTGGTTATGGCGAGAATACTTTCACTGTTGATTCGTTTGGTGGCGGCGGACCCGAGCATGCTCTGGCCTAAGCCAACTTCCTTCGTCTCGGGCAACGTCACCGTTGTCGTGGACACCGCAGCCGACTTTAGCTCGAATATACTGGTGAGTAGGCTGGAGCAGGCCATGACAAGGCACCGCAAACACATGGTTGGTGACAGTTGGATCCCAGTAGTCCCTACCTTCCGTGCCACTTCTCACAACAAGTGTCTTCCTCGCCTCAAGAAGGTGTTCGTTACGGTGGGCAGTGGCGACTTGGAACTCAGCGACACGACGGATGAGAAGTATACGCTGCAGTTGACTATTTCGGGAGAAGATGCCCAAGTGGCCATTGCAGCCAAAACCATCTATGGCGCTATGCATGGACTAGAGTCACTCACACAGATGACCCAGGGGCCAAAGGGCAAGCGTCTTTTAAGTAAAGCTCCCTTCGCCATCAAGGATGGGCCCCGCTTCAGTCATCGAGGGCTGTTGCTGGACACTTCTCGTAACTACTACCCCGTGGACACCATCAAGCGTACTATCCGTGCCATGAGCTTGACCAAGATGAACGTCTTCCATTGGCATATCGTTGATTCTCATTCGTGGCCCTTCCAGTCCGCAACCCATCCACTCCTCGCTGAGAAAGGAGCCATCTTCCCTGGCCAGATCTACACCTACAAGGATATAGCGGAGATTGTCAACTTTGCCATGGACCGCGGAGTGCGGGTGATCCCGGAGCTAGAGGCTCCCGCTCACTCCTATGCCATTGGCAGGGCCTACCCCGAGATCCAGACGTGTATGGATGACGACAACTGGGACCAAACTGCTGCCGAGCCTCCCTCGGGCCAGATCGATCCAACCAACCCCAAGTCCATCCAAGTCGTCAATGACATTCTTGACGAGTTCGCTTTCCTGTTTCCTGACAAGTACATGCACCTGAGTGGCGACGAGGTCAACCTCAAGTGCTGGAATAACACAAGGTCCATCCGCGACTATGTCGAGGAGAAGGGCATTACTCTTGAATCGCTATTGACTGACTTTGCCACAAAGATGCACCGTCGCGCACAGGCACACAAGAAGTCCATCATGGTTTGGCAAGAGATTCTTCTCAACCATAACGTCCCCCTCCCTGAAACCGCGCTTGTGCAAGTATGGCTGGGTGCTGAAGACACGAAGCGCATCGTCGATCGCGGGCATCGCGTAGTTGCGTCGTCGTATCAGTACTGGTACTTGGACTGCGGCAAGGGGGCATGGATCGGCGATAGTCCCAAAGGGAGCTCCTGGTGCGATCCATACAAGCACTGGCAGATGATATATTCCTACGATCTTCTAGCCAACCTCACCCAATCTCAACAAAACATGGTTGCGGGAGGCGAGGTGGCTATTTGGTCAGAGCAGACGGATGAGATCAATCTGGACCGTGTTGCGTGGCCTCGCGCCGCCGCTGCCGCTGAAGTCCTCTGGTCGGGCAACCGCGAAGAAGACGGCAAAGTTAGAGGCACCAAGGCAGTCCTTCCTCGCTTCAACAACTTCCGCTTCTACCTCGTCCAGAACGGAATCAATGCCGAGCCTAATCAGCCCCTGTGGTGTGTCGTGAACCCTGGCCGATGCGACACTCCCAATAGCCTCAAGGCTTTCCGCGAGCCTTACTTGCCCTAATAAAATTCTACTGTAGCCTTTCTAGCTGACATCACTAAAACCGTTCCATTTCAGACCATCTATCTGGCAAAACTTAGTTTCAAGCCTAACTAGTTACGGATACTCATCAATCCACTCTTGGATTGCAACGACTTAGCCAGCCAATCAAGAGTAGACATCTTAAAAATTAGCACTGATTCAAGCTTAGTTTAGGATTTTAAGAACAAACAAGCCTAAGCTTACTCGATGATTGAAATTACAGTTAATCCTAGCAGCAATGAATCTAACCAAGCCTACATAATATTCAACACCTCCAAAGCAATCTCCTCACGAACAAATACCGAAATAAGATCAATCCTTTCATTGATTAAGGAGCATCCCTCAAACTTTGATTCGCCAATTACCAGCCTTCATTAACAAAACATTATCTGATTATCGCCACAATGACCATTTACAAATAAGTCACACTTCACTTTGGATTACCAAAGCGATGAAACCACACCCAGCCATCTCATTAAACCATGCTCCCCTGAATTAAGGTAACGTTTCATGTTCCTGAAGCTCTATCAAGTGTTGCTAATCAAATACAGGCCATTATTGCTTCCATCTCAACCGTATTTACCATCAAAAGCCTCAACTGGTATCCCCTACCCCACAAATAAACTCAAATGATTTCCAATTTGACATACCCATTGCACATAAATATCCAAACAAATACAAGATCAAATCCACACATAAGACCCATTAGACAAGCCTGGCCCGATGAACCCAGTGTAATTCCCAAACACCCCTTGGATCCCAAGTCCAACCCTGGCAACCCAACAGAAGGTGATCTCTAATTTAGTGTTTCAACCAAGTTTCCCTCCTTGCCTGCCAACACATCTTACAATACACAGGGGGCGCTCAACAAGTCGCCCCTAGACATATCTAACAGCATGAACTAATCTGATGGCAATATCAAATTTGCAGCACTTTCTCCTAATTCAGAGTGCGCCAATTCAACTTTGCTGATCACCACACCAGCTATTCCTTGGCTTCAAACCTTACATGAGACCTGCCACTGTGCCACCCCCTGTGGCTGGGTAGCTTTCCCCATACTGTCAGGATACCAGGAGTACCTTGAAGCTCCTTCAGGTGAGGGAGAGCAGATGCAGGTACCGGCATGATCCACCAGATGATGGGGCCTAAATTTACCAGCTAGGAGAGGGCATTTCCTGCCACGGCCCAGGGTCCTGCCCCTGGAAAGGCAGAGTCAATCAACTCTGTAAGTGCCAGATGCAGTTCTCCCAGGAATCAACTACTCTGGCCAGTGGCATCATAAGTGAGGGGTGTTGAGATGGTTGGTTTGGGCCTGAGGGGTATTTCCATTAAAACTAAGTAGGCAGCAGGATTATTGTATTTCCTGTTGAATATCAAAGGGTATATAATGAATTATCTGCCAGCAGGGATTATTTAATATGGATCCTTGGGAGAGTTTGGGTGAGTGTACCACTGCAGGTCTTCAAAAGTCCAGGGTTTGTGGTCAGGGTTATGGGGATACTAAGTGAAGTGCACAGAGCTGAAGGGAGCGTCAGGAGGGCAGTAGCAGACAAATGCTTCTGCTTTGTCAACAGACGCTTGGCTCCCAATCCCTGAGGATGTGTACTGGTGCTTAGGTGATTGCAGATAGACAAGTATCAAAAATATGTAAGGAATCTGATTGGTAAACCATAGGTTCATAACAGCATTATTTGGTAAAAATGACAGTACATAATCTTTGTAGTGCTTCTGGCTTATATACTTACTCACATGCAGGTGTCTCTGGGCATTTTTCTGGTGCTATCTGGGTAGCAAGGCTTGGAATCTAAAATTCTTCCAGCTGATTGGCTGCATCATCATCCTTTTTGGGGTCTTCAGGAACAGTTGCTTGGCTTGCTGGTGTTCTATCTTTGCCTGACTGATCATTGGTTCTGGCAGGTTTGGCTGCAAGTGTCATGAGGTCTTTTCCAATTTGATTGTCATTTTGGGACTGGCTTGACAGGCATTCCAGAGGTTAAACAACTTGATTTAAAAGGGGTTCCCAACTGGGAACCCCAAATTACTAAATAAAGAATGGGCTTAAACTGGGAGTTCTGGGCAGCTAAATTTAGCTTGCCCAGGCCCAGCCAAACCCACTAAGTCTTGGGCATAGCTTTGGGGCCCAGGATGGGCTTCACAGCTACTGGCAGAGCAGGAGTGGTTCCTGCACCTGGGTAATTGCTTTTTAAAGCAAACCCAGGTGCGGGCAAGCTCCCGCCACCCGCTTTCCCTGCCTGGTGGCTGAGAGAAGGTTCAACCCCCAGGGTGGGATTTGAAATTGTTACTTCTGTAACACATATGGTATATTAGTCACATCATTCTACAATAAAGTACATCTTATTTCATTCATTTTTTTCTTTTCTATTAGACTGTTGTCTTCCCCAATAAAATACTGAACTCTTGTTGTTTCAGTTGCAACAGTGGTAGCAGTGGTAGGTTGACAACCTACCTAAGAGAAAAACTCTCCCAAGAAAGGACAGAGTACAGACTTTATGACTACTCCCCACCAAGAAACTTTCCTTCCAATTCCTGAGGGGGAAATATCCAAAAGATATGTCATCTATCAGGACCAGCTGGTGCTTTCAAACATATACAATTGTCTCTGCCTAGGGCAGCGCAACGCAAGTGACACCTTGCCTCAATTGGACCTTTCACAATGCATTTTGAACCTCCAGCTTGAGTCTTTTGCAGGTGGTGTGAAAGGGGCTGACATTGTTAGCTGGCTTCATTTTACAGAAACCTGCCTTTGTATATGTCAAGTACCTGAGCCCATGTGGGTTGCCACTGCTTCAGGTTGCCATACATGGCCTGCTGCAGTCTGGTTCATTAACTGGACCAGCCAAGAAATAGAAATTACCTGGGTGTTTTTCAGAGATGCTGTGAAGCCCTGCTACAGTGAAACCTTTTCATCCATTGTAGTGAGAACTCACCTCTGTTACGGTAAGCTCCATAATGCCGGAAATTATTTGGCCAAGTAGAAAAGCTCAGAAAGACAGAAGGCCTTTAACAAAACTGACTGATTTAACGGATTTGAATCAAACAGTTGATCAAAAATGGGTTACAGCTGCTCCAGTTTGCCGGTCAAATCTGATTCCCCCCTGTAAGTTGACGTTGATAAATCTACATAATTTAAAAGTCACCAGATATGAACTTGTTAATCAGCATGGTCATCAGAAGTTGGTCAATCAAGGGTTCTTTGCAACCTGGACTAGATACTCACTTGACAATGTGAAAGGAATAGGAGCCCAGGATCCAGGCGGTATTGCTTAGTCAATTTTTATATATTGAATAATTTTCACTGTTTCAACTCTTAAGAGTTGAGTCAACCCAAAATTTACTCAATAAAAATCAAATATCCCTTGGTCTAATTTACTTTTAAAAATGCATCCTGCAGTTGGATTTTTACTCTACATCCCCTACAACTTAATCCTTAGCCAGATTATTACAGGAAGATGGGGGCCTGCTGTTAGTACTTTGTTGTTGTTGCTGCCAGATGTTAATTCAATGCCTTTCAATCTTGGAGCTGTTCCTACTCCTGTCAAAGCTGAAACTCATTTGCTATCTCAATGTCCTGAATTTTATGCTAAAGACATTCTTATTCTCTTTCAGGCCATTTATCTAGGGCTTTTCTGGTTGGGGTTAATTATTTTACTCAACCCTAGTATCTCATTAGGAAATTTCACAAAGCGGTATCTGAAGCTGCGTTGGTGGTTAATCATTAACTCTATGTGGATTTGGTGGGTGATTCCCACCACATGGAGACCGCTTCTTATTATCCCATGATTTCTGTCACAACCTCCTGGCCATCAAACAAACAGGATCTGTCCTCAAATACCTTACAACTTAGCAGCAAGGCCTTTCTGCCGCCCCAGAAGCTGTCACTGACAGGAATGCCATGCTTTTTATGCTAATAGTCAATGGGCACAAATCTCATATCTGCACATGGGTTCCCGTGGGGCGCTGTACCTCCATTGACAACTGCTACAAGGCCATTGTGGAGGCCAATAATCAGGCTTCCATGGGCTTCTGTAGGTCCAATGACACACCACCCCAGTCTTTCCCTGAACCTGGCAGTGCCCACAATCAGGTGAGCTGCTGCCAACTCTGCCAACAAGAGAATGGGGTTAAACATCTCTGCAAGGGAAAACTCCAATTAGCGCAAATCAAGGACCCAGGAAAAGCTTGGGTGTTGTAGATACAAGAGTTTCTACAATCCCACCTGACCCTTGCTCTTAATCCCTCCTTGCAAAGAATCCCTGTGATTACAATGTGCATGATGTTGAAGCTCTTGATGTATTCCAGGCTCATAGTGATGACCCCGCTCTCCAAGCAAGCCATTCTTCAAATAAAGTAACCCACTTGGCCTATCCCTTCCGTTTCTGTGGGAAGACCCACAAACTTTTGGTAGATACTGGGGCCAATCACACTTTGGTGACCAGACGTTTGCTGGCTCTCAACAGCTAGACCAAGTACCAAGCAGGTTCAAGGCGGTACAAGTGGCTGACCCCCGTAGAGTAGCAATTACCCATATGATAATACCCTTCTCCGTGAGGATGGGGAACATCCAGATTAAACTCTCTGGGCCAATTATGGCAGGGCTCAGCCACAACGTCATTTCCAGCCTTGACTGGCTTTGGAACAACCATCCCTACATTGAATGGGATACATCTGTAATCACCCTCAATAGAAATGGGGTGGGTTTCCAGATCTATCCTATCAAAGTGAGCAAGCTACTCCATGATACCGTATTTGTCAGAATCACAGAAACGGGTACATTTGATTTCAAGGGGAAAACTAGACTTTAATCAATGTTCAGTCAAAGTTATCTGCACCAATTCACCTGCAGCTCCTCCCTTTAATACCCCCCCCAGCACTTACAGCCCTCCTCAAGGATTATAAGAACGTCTTCAGTGAAACATTAGACCAGTTACCTCCTTCAGGAGAAATAAAGCATGCTGTTCAATTGTAAGGGTTGCTGCCCTAGACACGTCCCTTTATTGCTTGACACCCAAGGAAGACAAGACTCTCTTTCAAGGCAAGCCCCATAATTAACTCATACAGAATGAAGCATCCTCCATGTCGACAATTCTCAAAAAGATTTTTCTTATTTTCAATATTAAAGATTATTTTTTCTTGATTAAATAATTGACACTGATAATAGAAGCAATGTTTGATTTTTATTTTGAGCTTTTAATCAAAATTATAAAAGATAAATCAAAAACAATTTCTGGAATTGTCAACATGGAGGATATTCCATTCTGTATGAGTTAATCCTGGAGGTTGCCTCTTTCAACACCTTGTGAACGCGCTTGACAAGGGCTTCATCTACCCCTCCCCCTTGCCATACGGGGCTGCAGTCTTCTTCATAGCTAATAAGGACAGGTTCTTTTGATTGGTAACCAACTACTGCACCCTAAACAAGATGACAGTCAAAAATAAATAACCCCTGCCGCTGATTGACAACCTGTTTGATACACTCGCAGGCGCAAAGGTCTTTAGTAAGATTGACCTCATTGTGGGGTACAACCAGGCCCACATTGCACCAGGGAACAAGGCAAAAACTGCCTTCTGCACATGCTACAGGTTGTTTGGGTGTTGTGTCATAAACTTTGGAATGACCTACTCTTCCTCCACCTTTGTCATGTTGATGAACAAAGCATTTGAGGATCTGATTGGAAAGTGCATTGTTGTGTACCTTGACAGCATTATTGTATTTAGTCAAGATCAAACCATACACCTCCAACACCTTTGTACTTTATTCAACACCCTTCATAAAAATCAGCTGAAGGCCAAGCCTTCCAAATGCAAATTCCTCAGGTCAGATATTTTGTTTCTTGGGCACACCATCTCTGCGCAAGGGATAAAGCCTGACCCTGCCAAAATTAGGGCAATCACAAGAATGCCATCCCCCACTGACTTAGGTCATATACATACCTTCTTGAGCATGGCTGCCTATGTGCAAAAGTTTATCCCCAACTGCAGAGAATTAATTTCACCCCTCACTGAGCTCTTAAACACAAAAAATGCTTCCACTGGACACCTTTCAGAGATCAAGCCTTTGTTTGTTGAAGCAGAGACTTATAACTGCACCCATATTGCAATTCCCCAATTGGAACTTCTAATACAAACTCAAGACTAATGCCTGTGAAGGATTCATATGGGGTGTGTCAAGGGTGGAAACTGATGAGGGCATCTTTCTCCCCGTGGCTCAAGAATCCAGGAAGCTCACCGCCTCATAGCAATGCTACCCCATAAATGACAAGAAGTTAGCAGCAATTGTGCACTGCATCAAGAAATAGTGCTGTTACCTGGAGGGTGCCACTTTTCCACCCCACGTCCTGGTAGATCACAATTTGCTTCAATACTTTAATACACAGTCACACTTAACACAACCCCAGGCAGGCTGGGCTAGGCTGAGCACCTGTCCCCCTGCCAGTTATGCATCAAATATAAGTCTGGGAAGGAACTTGTCATAGCCAACACCCTCTCCAGACTGTATGTAGTGTCCATCACGGGAGACATTGGCCTCAACCCAAACTGGCCAATGCTCTACCTATATCCTGAGGCTACTTGTTACAAAGTTCTTAATTCTGTGACTATTTCCAAGCTGAAGTACAACAAGAGCCTGTTCAATACTGACGCTGGTAATGTCTGCCACCAGGCAGAGAAAGGTGAGAAGACGCCTTATATTCCCACCACACAGCAAGGGAATGCCATACTACACTACCACCATACCTTGGGTCACATCAGCAGACGTAACCTCTTCAAATTGTGAAGCATAAGGTTTGGTGGCCCTGTATGCGCCAAGAAATCTTGGACCTCCTAAAAACATTTGTGTTGTGCAAAAAGAACATTCCTAAACCTTCCCCTCCCAAGTCTTTCTTACCCATCAAAGCCATGGAACCCTTCAAGCAGTGGGCCCTTGACATTTTGGGACCCCTCTCTAAAGACAGACTAGGCAAGAAGTACATCATTATGACCATCAACTACTTCACCTGTTGGCCAGTAGCATGGGTAATCACCAAACATACCACCACCACCATCACTTGCTTCATTGGCAAGGAAATTGTGGCCCACTTTGGGCGGCCCAAACGTCTTATCACAGATGGTGGACCCAAGCTTGTAGGGCACATCAAAGGCGTTTTGCGCCAATAATGCCCTCCAAAAAGAAAATCACAACTCCCTACCATCCTCAAGCCAATGAAAGCGTAGAGCACCTAAATGATTTGTTGGTCCAACTGTTTGCCAAGCTCTCACAGGAGCACCCCAATACTGTGTGGACTGAACACCTGCCCACCGCCCTACTCATCTTACAAGCAAGAATTAACAGAGGCACTGGGTTCAGCCCAATCACCTTAGCTTTTAGGACCCCTGACAGTTTGACGGGGATAGAACAAGAGAAATTATAATCCACAGTTCCCAGGAAACCTCCCCTTGTTGACTACTCTCTTCCTGAGCCAGTAACGTACCAAATCCTGAGACATTGAAAACAAAAAATTGAGGGGGGACAAAACACCTTGAGGCAGGGTACGCCGTAAGTGACCCTGTCTATGTCTCAAACCCCAATTTGGCCAAATTAGAACACAACCACCTGGGGCCCTTCAAGATAGCTGTAGTCTATGACAGCCACACCTACCAACTTGAAGATGCCCAATAAAACACCAAAAGGCTCCACCATGATTACTTGCACCCCTGTCACACCATCCCCACACAAAAGTTGTTAGTGCAGACTTTCCCAGATCTTCTGCAGACTCCAATCCTGATGTCTGATGACAAGCAGGGGGAAAGGGGGTATTGCAACCAAGTTTCCTTCCTTGCCTGCCAATGTATCTTACAATACACAGTGAGCGCTTGATGAGCCGTTGCTTGACGTATCTAACAACATAAACCAATCTGATGGCAATACTGAATTTTGGGCACCTTTTCCTAATTAGGTTGCTGCTAATTTGACTTTGATGATCCCCAAAAAGTTATTCTTCAGCTTTGAACCTTACATGGAACCTGCCACTGTGCCACCCCCTGTGTCCTGGTGGCTTTCCCCATATTTTATACTAGTTACAACATTCTATAATAATTTACATTTTTACTCTATTCATTCTTGTCTTTTCTATTAGACTGTTGTCTTCATCAATCAAATACTGAGCTCTAATTGGTTCAGTTGCAACATTAGAGTGAACCAAAATTACCCAAACTTCAAAGAATCTACAAGGCAAACACCCTATCCATAAAAAATTGCCATATCCCTGGGAAGCTCAAGTTTCACTGCTGATGGGGCAGATCTTTAAAACCTTCTGTAAAAGTTAACTTAGCTGCTGAGAGCCAGGGTAGCCAATAATCTCATACTATAACACCCCCTACATAACCCCTTCAGTATCAAGCCATTAAAAGGCCAGAAACTCAGAAAATCCCTTATAGTATGTTAAATCCACCTTGTTATTTTAAGCTATCAAGCTTAAAAGTCCAACCCTGTCTAAAAATAGTGTTGAGTATATACTTCTTAGAAGTATAATAAACAAGATAATAAGAAAAATTAAGAAGAGATTGATACTTCATTTGATGTGAAGATATACCATTATAAAGTATCATGGGAAGCCATATGCTGTCCATTTATATCATGACTATAATGGGGGTTGTCCAGTTAATGTTCCATTTAGGACTCAAAACTTTTGATCCCTGTAATAAATGGGCAAATTATAAGTGTTCCACTGACTTAATGATTAGTTGGGAATCATTTTTAAAGCTACTTGGGGAATTAACTTCTTGAGAGGGGAGTACTTGAATGTGTTGCAACAATAGCTATAGTACAAGTTAATTCATAATCTTGCTATAGGCAAAAGTTACAAAAAGACAAAAAAATAAAGTCAAGAAGTATACCTTTATTAAAAAAACAGGGCTTTATACTCCTTTGGCAGGATATCCTGAGGTATCCCTAAAAATAAAGTGTCTTTGGTTGGATTTAAATGGAGCCAAAGGTGACCCTACTAGTACCACACTATCAGTAAACTCTTGTGGCAATCAAAATTGCTGTAGATACCTTCATGGTATCAATTTCTGCCCTGATTAGGCAATTATCAAGATCATAGCTGGCACATGAGGGTTTAAGCTCATTGAAACACCTTTCCTCCTAATCCTCTGGGAGGCCTTCTTTATCCAGAGTATCTGAGGATAGTGTCAAGGGTCTGGATGTACAAGCATTCTGGCTACCACCAACCTACTTAACATCCAGCCATTGCCTAATTTAGTCCCCTTCCAATATACCGTTTGACATACCAAGAATGGTAACCAAGCAATATCACCTGACTGACCAAGTATCCAGTGTCTTGAACCCATCACACACATGACCAACCCCTAGGTTGGATCCAACTAAATCCCCGCCACAGCCAAGTCTATATAAGTCTAAAGTATTATCTAATAAAATATACTTCTCTTCTTTCTTAATTCCATATTTGAAGCTTCCCCAAAAGGCGCTCCTTATCACTGGTAGCAGCTATAGTTTTTTGACCACACCCATGAAAGAAAAAATGACTGACCAAAACCCGCCCACCTTTGCTCACATACTCAACCAGGCCACATTGCAGGAGACCTGGAAAACGTACTTCCGCACCCACAACATTGACAAAGATATACCTAGTGGATGCACCGTATTCAAAGGTCTGGTCATGCCCAAAGCATGTGCCAAGATTATTCACTACAGTTGCTCTCTTCAACCACAAACAAACACACAATCACCTGTATCACAGGTGAAGTGACCAATACCAAATACATTGGTATTGACAAGTTCTTTGGTAAAAACAAAGAAAACATCATCAACTGGCTAGACCACTAAGCCGTTAAACTCTGCGCTAGCCGCATCTCCCATGAGAAATGGGTCCAGGAAGCCAGCAAGTGCCTGTACAAGGCCGCAGCAAACTGGTTTGCTACCTGGGTTGGCTCACAAACTGACAACTAGCTTGACAACTGGGAAGAGTTCAAAGCAGACATCACGCACAATTTCTGCATCACCAGATCCCTCCAAGACATTGCAATACAGCTCAGTGATCTTCCTCAGAAGACCACTATCACAGCCTACACCAACAAATTTGAGGAAATACATTGCAAGATTCAAAACCCAGCACAAGCTGACAACATACACACCAGAGCATCATTCATCAATAGAATGAAGCCCTTTGTTGCTGCCCTCATCTACCCAGAGGCTAACACCTCCATGCCTGTGCTCATTGCAGAAGCCAAGCGCGCAGAAAAATTGCACAAACATGGAATATGCCACACACAACGGCAATTGCTCTGCAAACAGCAATGACAGAGAAAACTCCAATGGCAATAAACTCCAAAATACCAACCATAACAATGGCAACTCCAATTGCAACAATGGCAATCACATTCAAAGCGCAAACCGCTCCTGTCCCAAGAAAGAGGACACTGCCAAAGTTAACAATGCTGAAGTAGTAACCCGCTATGAATCTGACCCCACATTCTCTGACCTTTAAAGGTCTCAAAACAGAGGAACAGGTAAAAGAGGAAGGGGAACAGGCTTAATTGCTTTTGTCTCCCTCCAACTTGACAAGAAATTGTACCAAGGCACAAACTTTGCTGCTTGCATCCCCTGTGTCCCACAATCCTCCATTTTTATGAGCTTAAAAATTAAAGATTGCTCACAACTTCTTGTCTATCCATTCACTTAAAAATCACATACACATAAAATTCTATTCAACTCTGGTGCACAAAACACTATGGTTAGCAAACCTTTTGTAAACAAGTACATAATACCAGCTGTCAAATCCAACTTCAATTACGCCAAAATGGCAGACAAATCAAAGGTTCTACTCAAAGGCAAAACAACTCCCTTCATAATTGACCTCCAAGGCATACAAACGTCCATCAAAGGACTCGTCATGAACAACATAAACTATGACATTGTAGCAGGCATGGACTGGTTCACCCAAGTGAACCCCAGCATATGTTAGAAAACAAAAAACATGACCATCTAACACAACAGAGTCAATTTTAACATCCTCAAAGAACCTAACAACCTCATTCTAAGAGACACAGTATTTGTCCAGGTCATAAACCAAGATGACTCAGAACTTCTAACTAAATATAGTACCCTCCACATAATGAGGTACACTGAGTTCAATAACATACAAACAACCAAAATCCAATGCCCAGAACTTGCAGCACTCCTAAATGAATACACTCATGTATTCAAGGAAGAACTCACAGAACTACCCCCAAACAGGAGGTCAAACATGGCATTGGCCTATGTAAGGCCATGCCTAAACCTGCACCCCTCTACAGACTCTCCCCCATGGAGACCCAAACCCTCAGAACACACATTGAGGACAATATAGCAAAAGGATTCATTTGCCCGTCTGAATCCCCATGGGGGCAGTAGTGTTCTTTGTAAATAAAAAGGAAGGCACTCTGCGTCTAGAAACCAACTACAGAGCACTAAATGCAAGCACAGTAAAGAATAAATACCCTCTTCCACTTATAGAGGATCTGTTTTCAGATCTCTCAGGAGCCCAATTTTTCTCTAAAATTGACCTCACCTCAGGTTACAACCAAGTTGAAGTAAAGAGAAAAGAACATACCAAAAGCTGCGTTCCATATACAATTTGGATCCTTTGAGTGTAGGGTAATGAACTTTGGGATGACCAACGCTCCTGCGAAGTTTGTCACTATGATGAACCAAGCACTAAATGGCCTCTAAAATACATTATGCTACCTTGAAAATATCATCATATTTAAAAACAAAGGGACACCTCCCTGTCCAAGCACTTGTTGCTGAAAGCACAATTTTTGGGTTGGGGGCCGGGGGGAAGAAGATCCAGACAAAATTAAAGCCATAAATAACATGCAGCACCCCACCTTTGTTAAACAAGTTAGATGCTTTCTCAGTATGGTAGCTTACCTAAGGAAATACATCAAAGACTGCGGAAAACTAACCACACCAATCAATGACTTAACCAAGGGTAATGCCAAAAAGAAATTCATCTGGACACCAGAATGTGAAAAGAATTTACAATTATTAAAACAAGCTTTTTATTGAAGCACCAATCTTGTAATACCCTAACAATAACAGGTGCTACAAGCTTAAGTAAGATGCCAGAAACACCGCCATTGGTGCAGTCTTGCGCATCCCCCAGCCAGGGCAGCAAGACTTCCTTGCAGTATGTTACAAAAGCAGAAAACTAGCCAATACTGAGCAGAGATACCCAATACACAATAAGAAATTGCTAGAAATATACCACACATGCAAGAAATGGAGATGCTACTTAGAAGGACATTTAAACGTCTGAGTACTAACTGACCATAAATCCTTAATATATTCCAAAACACATAACACACTTGCACGGCAACAAGCCAAATGGATGTCCTTGCTGGAACAGCTTAACTTGGACATACAATACAAAAAGGGGGCAGAGCAGGTCACAGCTTATGCTCTCTCTAGACTATGCCAGCCTAGAGAGGATCACCCAGACCACCTGGACCCTGACTGGCCAAACCTGTACAACACTGAGTATAAAACCAAAGGGAAAGACCCCCCAACACATCAAATGACCCACAATAAATTAGTAAGGAAAAAAATAATTTCCATGTATCAAATGGCACTGTATACCAAATCATTAACAACAAACATGTCCTGTACATCCCACTTGCACAAAGAGTTGACACCATACTAAGATATCACCACTTACTAGGACATACAAAGGCTGACAACCTATACCTCACATTAAAAAAGATAGAATGGTGGCTCAACCTCAAACAGGATATAATTGATGTTCTGAAAAAGTGCACAGTGTGCGAGAAATGCACCAGTACAAAGGCTCCTCAGTCAATGGTCAACCCAGTACCAGACCCTGAACCATTCAAGGTTTGGGGGCTAGACGTAGTGGGCCCCTTCCTAGAAACAAAAACAAACCAATGTTTCTTGATTGTAGCTATCAACTTCGCCACACGCTGGCCCATCTGCTGGGCACAAAGGACCATAAAGCAGAAACCATCAACTGTTTCATTAACAAAGCAATCATAGCCAACTATGGCACTCCAGACTACATCATAACTGATGGAGCAACTGAGTTATCAGGTCACGTAGTAAATGTCAACTTAAAATCCAAAAACATTAAACACTCCACAACCTCTCTATACAGGCCAATGGCAGAGTAGAACACCTCAACAGCAGCCTTATCAGGACCCTAGAGAAAATAATGGATGTCAAAGCCAAAGACACATGGCCACTTTATGTGAAACATGCATTACTAGTATCTCAAGTCTTCACCAACCAAGGGACAGGCTATTCACTGTTTGAGCTAACCTACGGATACAAACCAGAAATAATCACCTGCAACAAGCAGCCCTATATAAAGATCCCCCAAGGAAACCTCCCACAGTAGAGCAAGCACCAAATCTACAACACATTCACCTCAAAGCTAAAATAGCAAAAATAAAGAGGCTCAAGACACAAAAGGTAACCTCCACAGAGGAGCCACTTCCCATCAACTCCCCTGTCTGGATTCTAGCTGGCAACAGAAAGAAACTAGACTCAGTACACTGGGGACCAGGAAGAGTCATCAAATACAGACCAGAGCATAACACCTACCTAGTAAAATTCCAAAGTACCAAAAACCCAATTATCAAGAAATACCACAGAACTCGTCTCCGCCTCAGTAAAGGAGAGCACTTGACCATACTGGTTCCAACTAGTAAACAGCTCCAGGAGCATCAGGCGGCAGCTGTGAAAAAAAGACCCCTCCTGATGCACCAGAGTAACCCCTTAAGGGGGGTGTCAAGGGTCTGGATGTACAAGCATTCTAGCTACTGCCAACCTACTTAACATCCAGCCATTGCCCAATTTAGTCCCCTTCCAATATACTGTTCAACATATCAAGAATGGTAACCAAGCAATATCACCTGACTGTCCAAGTATCCAGTGGCTTGAACCTATTGCGTACATGACCAACCCCCAGGTTCACTCCAACTAAATCCCCGCCACAGCCAAGTCTATATAAGTCTAAAGTATTATCTAATAAAATATACTTCTCTTCTTTCTTAATTCCATATTTGAAGCTTCCCCAAAAGGCGCTCCTTATCAATAGTATGCTTAGATTTTATGCACCAAATTTTCTAAATGCTTATCTGTTACTGGGATAGTGCCTTTTTTAGGAGCCCTTTATCTTACAGAGCCCCAGTCAATATTGGTACATGACTTTGTTCTTGTCATGTTTCCCTAGCCCTTGCACCAGCAGGTGTTGCTTAAATATACTTGAGGATGATGAATGGCTCTGTATTTTCTGGCCAGAAGTTTGATTGGTCAGGGTTCAAGACCCAACCCTCATTACCAACTTTGATCTTATGGGGTAGGAGTTGTTTCATAGCTTTGACCTGTTTATCTTCAGGCTCTAGTCATATCAACTGTATCTTTTAGATTCCTGGGTAGTCTCTGTGTTGTAGCAGAACTACTTATAGTTCAGTCTTTATATCAGATAAGACAACCATCCAGAAGGAAAGGACAGAGAACACAGATATTATGCTTGCTTTATTATAGAGCAGCAGCTAATATACTTTAAAAGATAGCCACTGACTCATAAGAGGATGGATTTATAGCAAGATCCAAATATGATGTAGATGGAAAATAGCTTATCTAGGGATCATCCTCTGGAACCAAATTTTCTCCTAACTTGGGGATGGTGCCTGTATTTTAAAATTGCATGTAGAACAACTCATGTTGTTAGATATATCATGAGACAGCTCTAAAAGTGCCTCACATGTTGTAAGGTATGTTGGCAGGCAAGATGTTGATCTTAGTTGCAACATGTGCTGGGTATCTCATTGTGTAGTTCTAGCTGTGGTACATGTTAGTGGTTGCAATCTTGGTCTTAGTCCAAAGTATTAATGCATAAGGACTATAGCCAGCAAAGAGGTTTTGGTAGCTTTTTATATTGTTACAGCCATAGGCAGATAGATGGCCCAGTTTTAAAGAATGCTAGTGGATAGCTTGGTACCGGCCTGTATCAGGAAACCACTAAAAAGTTAAAAACTTTCCTTTGCTTGGGGGTCTTGGGCGGTGATCAAGCAACTGATCCCTGTATTGGCCAGCTTAGCATTCTTCTTTTCCAGAAAGCTTCTTTTTGTCCTATATGGTACTCAACACTGAAGCTCCAAACTTAGTAACAGTTTACTTAACAATGAATCAGCCCCATAAATTTTCATGGGATGGTTTACAGCTTGGGTGACCATCCATCAAGCTCCATATTGTACAGCTGATACAGTGAAGCAGAGGGTTTTATCCTCAACCACAGGTACAACTATTCCCTGTGCCCATATTCCTGAGGGGGGTCCTTAACTGATATAAATGATCTGGATTTTGAAGGTGTTGGATTTGGGACCCTTTAAAAAATCTTTCTTTGGTTCAGGACTGCCAACACATCCTGATACTGATCAGCTACCAGTATCAAAACTTCAAGAGTCCAAAAATATTGTACCAAGAATGATTTCATTAATGCCATTTTCTCCTTGCAAACCCCAAGAATTGGAAGGGGGTTTGAACCCTGGTCAAGTCTTCCTGCAGGCCGCCAACCCTGGGGACCAGGGATGCCCGCCCATGTTTTTTGGGATCAAATCCTCTCTTATTCAAACCACAGATACTATTACAGGTGAAAAACGCAGCACTACCCTACCAAAAGTGGCCCTCACCCAAGGGCATAAACAACCTCCTAATGGAGGCAAAGAAGCTCTTATTATTGATCTAATAAGCCTGATGTCTACCATGATAGCCAATCAGAACCTCACCCCTGAAGTAAGCGTGGACCAGAAGACTGCCCTCAAGAATATTGTTCTAAAACAAAAGGGTTGCACTACCCCTATGAAATATTCAGCCAATGAACTCCTTTGCTGAGCTACTGCTATTTTGCTGCCCTCAAACCCAGGATACCTGGCTGTTCAATTTCCTATTTCCCAATTAATTTAATACTAACCATTGGGATTAAAGACTGGTAGTGGGATATATGAACCCTTAGACCCTGTGCAAGACTTTATTGTCATTTTTGAATAAGGATTACAAGATATTGCTTTCCCAATTATTGCCATATTTTATCTTAGTAATCTTCCAGTTCAACTCTAATCCTTCTGGCCTGCCTGCCCTGATGCCTGCAAGTTTATGTCCTCTAGGTGCCCTTATGGTTCCATCCACTTCACAGAATACCCATTAAAACATAAATAATAGGGATATACATCCAAGAACATGCTAGCAAGCAACCTCTTGGCCTGTACTAAATATTTGATCAGATATAATATAAGAAGCCCCAGGGTTACCACTGAACCCTGAAGGTTTAAACATAAATACAACCTCTGCCCTGCCTACCAACTAGACATGGAGCTGCCTCTAATCCCTAACACAATGCCTGTTTCTGACCTGGAGCTTCTTTTTGATAGTTTCAATAAGTTTCTTGATATAGTGTACATCATCCTTTATGGGCTAATTGACACTATCATCCCAGCTTGGGCTGTGATCTTTGATTGAAAATCTATGTTATACCTCTTTTGTCAGGATTCAACTTCTTTTTTAGCTGCTATTCTTTTGGATCAGTTTTTATCTTGGACTATTTCTCAAATATAGCCATGTTTATTTTATTCCTCATAACCTTCACCATGCTTTCCCCACCTTTCCCTACATTACCACTCTGTTTTATCTAATTTGGGCTTTTCAAGAACTTTCAGGTAGTTAATACCTTTTTGAAACTACCTTACCTTCCACTAGGAGAATTGAACACTGGATCTATATGCACAAGTTAGTAATTTTGCCTCCAAACTCCTTACCTTTTGCTTTAGGCCTAATTACATGTTTTAGGCTTCAGACCCAGTTTCTCCCGCTTTTGCTCTCTTCTGACAACAACCAAGCACACTGTAAACTGACCTTCCCCTCCTTTGGCTTCCTTTACGCATAATTTAACTTTATTAAGTTAACTTGCTCACATATGATTTCCAAAGCCTAATTTTTCCCACTATGTCTTCTAACCACTTTTGGTTAAACTTTCTTCCTTCCAATTTGCACCTCATAAATCAAGAAAAATAAAAAGGCTTTGCTTTCCAATTTCAACAATAAGCTGAGATTGTTTGACTTGTACTCCAATAGGTATTTTTTAGGTTTTTGGTTTGTGTTTTCATAGTAATCTTATTTATTTCTTAAATCCTGCTTTATTTTCAACTCTAGTTTTATGATTTCCTTTGATTACATTTTCACCAGCTAAGCAATTTTCATAATGGAACACACACTTTAATTATTGATAGCTTCAACCTGTCAACTAATGCTGACCATTACCCTGACTTAGAAATTGACTTTTTGACCCAATCTTCAGTCATTAAGACTATTCTTTATTTCATTTACTTAGGCTTAATAAATTTTCTTAGATCTTAATTTAATTCCTATAAACTTTTAGGAGCTTTAGTGCAATTATTTTTGCAAACCTTGCCTACCTTTTTATACTTAACAAACATAAATATTCTTGTTTTAAAGGCTTTAGTCTATAATAATTTACCCCAAGACTTAAGACCAAACATATTTAAGTTGGCACTAATCCTATGGTGAGCTCTGCATGCCCAACCTGCATTCTATTAAATCCCAGAAAATAGCAGGCCAGCTGTCTAGGGTTAGTTCCCTGACAGATAGGGCCTAGGTCCAAGGGATACCTTGGAGCTCTGCTGACCATCTATGATAAAAATACATACATACCACAAGTGCTGCCAGTCATGTTTTAGAGAAGTGTACCATGGACACCAGCAAATGGGTGCCTGTTATTGGGTAAAGTGGGTTGAGCAAGCTCTGCAGCCCCTCTAGGAAATTGCTTGCTCCTACTCTGCATCCCAAGAAAAGGCTGGTTATGATCAAGCTCCATAGTTTCATGGATTGGTTGAAGATAATGATAGGCTATAAAGGCTATCACTTTGACCTCCTCCAGGGTTGTATTCAATCAATATAAGGTACACTGAATTAACACATCCACCTATCCTTATGTCTTGAGAGTTTAATCTGCATCTTCAAGTGAACTAGGGATCTTTGGATAGTTAAACAGGTAGCTCTTTTTGCATGCTATAATCATTAACTAAATTCAATTAGGCAAGGCATTATCATAAGCCTCCCCCTTGGTATTTATGAGCAACAGCATTCTCTATTGTGTAGTTATCTTTATTAATGCACTACCAGAAGAATATTGATCTCAAACTCCAGGGTTCTGGGTCTTTTGGGTTCAAATTCACTCAGGGCAGCTTAGTTCTTGGTACAGAGACTAAGGATGCTGATACACAGCTGTAGTCTTCTGATTATACCTTCCTCTTAACTAGGAAGGCAATCACAGTCTCACTATCTACAACATGTGTATAACCTTGAGAATAAACATAATACATGGAAGCAAGAACTTTTATTTCATTAAGGGCAGACATATTTTTCTAGTATTATGGACACAAGGCTGAATAATTTCACATTTATTATGGACCCTGGGTGATGAGTTTGGGATTGGGTTTCAATCCTAGATGACTCAGAGGCAAGCCAGCCAGTCTTTTGAGCCTTGCCTAATACTCTCCTAGGGGACCTTTCTCAAAACCCTTTAGAAAACAGTCATCATTATATTATTATGGCTCCTAAACTTGTCCTAAGATGAGTGTGATGCAGCCCAACTGCAGGGCTCTTATTGTGGAAGTCTTTCTGGAATTTGTTGAATCTCAATCCATGTCCTATGGATGAGGAGCTAATCTATCCCATATATAATGGTTTATTGTTTTGTGAAGGTGAGGGGATTGTGAGAAAGGGTGATTAGACTTACAAAGTCCGGCTCCCATCCAGGTGGAACTATCCACCAGGATATCATCCAGTGAAATCCTGGAATGGCCACTATGAGAGGCCTCCAGGGGGAAGCAGTGCAGGAAAGGGGTGGGAATTAGGCATCCAAGCCCATGACCAAAGCACCTTCTAGTAGCTATAGAGATCTGTCCTGGGTGGGGCAGGGGTCAATGTCCTTAAGGAGAGATTGTGGTAGAGGCGCGTTGGTGGGGATTTTAGGGGATATAGGACTTGTCTCTAACTGGGGTTTGGGAGGGGATACATTGAAATCTATCTTCTAAATAGTGGAGAAATCTTTGGGATACATTCCTGACTATTAAGATCTCACAAACAAGTTTACAATAGAGGAATAATGGATGAGATGCTGAAGGGGGTTCAGGAGCAACCCAGGATCAGTAACAGAACTATGTGCTGATGGAGAGTCTTTCTCATAAAGCCAGGGAAGTAATCCATAACAACAGTAAAACAGGTACCAGGGTTAACATCAATGACTTCAATAAGAGAGACAGCATTTTAGTAGGACATATTCACAGAACTAACTACCAACAGGAAGGCAGGCAGGTGAACCAAGGATTCAATAAGAGGCTTCAATAAAAACCTACATGTGGGTGGGCCCTGAGAATTTAAGGCTACAGGAATATGTATTTTTGGATTGAAAAAGGTAGTCAAGTTGTTACTAACCAGGCTGAGAGATTTTAAATGAATTTGAACTAACCCATTTTTGCTTTCCAATAAAAAACATGGGCAGGCAGCAGGGCAGGAGACCAGAGGGAGGCAATTGATGGGGCATGAATCATAACAACCATTATTGTTATGAAAAAATAAAACTCAAAGAAAGCTTTTGAAATAAGGGGTTTGATTTGATAATTAAGAATTGGTAAGCAGCGGATATGTCACACTTGCTTCCATAATATTCTAAAGGGAGTGATGGCAGCAACTAAAGTTTGGGGGTTTGATGAGCATCAAAAAAACTTGTTAAATTGGGAACTCCAATCTTTCAATGGTCTAGACTTAAAAAGAATTGGGACAAACTGCTCAGCTGGGGTGGATCACAACCCAATTGGTCTAAATCAAGTCTCTTAAAGATGAAGGAGTATCAATTTGGTTGCCAACCAGATTTGACATCACATCCCACAGTTTCTTGGAACAAATTTTGGCAGGCCATCAGACCAATGTACCAGAAGAGCTAATTGAAGGAGGTGACAATTGTCACATTAGTTTCCATAATGACATGTATTATCTGTCCTAGCCATAAAGCCAAGGAATTGGGGGAAGCAGATAACCAAGCTAACCAAGTTGACAGATTTGAATCAAACCGTTGATCAGAAATGGGTTACTGATGATCCAGTTTGTCAGCATAATTTGATTACCTGGGGTAGTTTGACACTGATAAATAGACACAATCTGAGAGTCACCCAAGACGGTCTTGTTTATCAGAATGATCATCAAAAATTAATCACTCAAGGGTTTTTTCATGCTGGACAAGGGACTCTTGGGATAGGACGGAATAGACGCCATAGATTCAGGTGGTATTGATGAGCCAATGACTTTGGTACACATTGGAAAATTTTCACTGTTCAACCCTAAAGAGTTGAGTCCGCCTAAATATACTTAATAAACTTAAAATAATCTCCTGGTTAACCCATTTTTTAATAATGCATCCTGTAGTGGGCCTGCTTTGCTATATTTCATACAACCTGATACTAAATCAAGTTGTAACTGGAAGACGGGGTCCTGCTTTGGGCTCTACAGTGTCTATGCTGCCTAACGTTACACCAATACTGTCAATCTTGGGGGTTTTCACTCAGAGTGCAAAACTGAGATTATGGTTACCTCCTAATGTCCAGAGTTTTATTCTGATGATTCTTTGATTTTGTCACAGGAAATTTATCTAGGACTACTTTGGTTGGGTTTAATTATCTTGTTAAATATTAGTGTATCCTTTGGGAATTTCACTAAACAGTATTTGAAGCTTTGGTGGTGGCTAATCACCAACTTCTTATGGATTCAGGTGGTTATTTTTCATCACTTGAAGACCTCTTCATACTACCCAGAAATTTCTGTCACAGGATAACAAGCCTTCAGAAGCTTGGGATAGTTTTTTAATTGAAGGGTGTGGATCTGGAGTACTTTCCGGAGGATCAAGATATCTGGGACTACTGTTGCTATTGTATAGTATTTCTATCCTTCCTAGAGGGAATAAATAACTGGTTTATCATGTGCTTCTTATACACAAGTGTAGAGGGTGATTTTCTCTTAACTAGTAGATGACAAAACCTTTCCTGTGCCATTATTATTGCAACTGTGTTATTAGCAACATTTGTAAAGAGAGAAGGAAATGGAATCAAAAAATTGTATCCTTATTAAAAAGGAGAATATATGCTTGTTATACCCCTGAGATGAGACACTAGAAGGTGGAACTTTTACACTTCCAACTCATGTTTGTAGAGTTTAGAGATATTCTGATCCTGATAGAGCAGCATTAGTGAGGAAATATGGGAGCAATGGGTGATGCCGTTGGTAGATGGTCAACATTGATGGTTGCTTTGATTAGGTAACAGGTTGAGTTGACCCATGGGTTACCTATTGTAATGGGGTCTTTTTGTTACATTAATCTAAACAAAAAGTTGTTGGAAGATATCTTTAGAGGCCAGGTTCTATCCTGGTAAGGGTTTGGGCATGTATCTGGATAATATAATTTATCTTTGACTGTCCCAAAATACATGCTTGTCACAACCCATACCAGAGTCCAGCTGGACTCCCACAGGAGAGGCAGGCCAGGCCTAGAAGGCCATGTACACAATTGGTGCAATTCTGACCAGGTAGTTGACTACAGTAGCTAGGGGACGCTAACTCCCAGTATGGGACACAGCCTGGTTGGCCAGTCTTAATACTTTGATGTAGAAAAACCCCAACTTACTGAAGTCCTGGGCAGGAGGCACAGTTGGCAGGGGGGAAGTAGGAGAAATTTCTAGTATGGAGGGCAGAATGATCACTCTTGGTGGCCAGGAGGAGAAGATGTGTGAGGTTGTAAAGTGTAGTTAAAATACAAATAAATTCAAACAGAATAGTTATATTGGTGCAAAAATAGATAGTTATTGCAAGAAAATAAGATATCCTGAGCATAAAGTTGTTTATTTTTAAGATGTCAACAGTGAGGAGGGCTTTTCCCCCACTACTTATACTTACTGGTAATTTTGAGGCTTTTAGTGTCACCAGAGAACTGATAGCATCAATTGCAGTTAAACCTACAATTTTCACTGGAATTTGCGTACTTGGACCATGGTGTGGGTGCTCATTGGTTGGTATAACATGAACCTTTCTTTAGCTGCAGCATGCCAAGGTGCCACAGTGATTTATAGATCCCGCAAGTGATTGAGCGCCTGATTGCGTGATCAAACAATCACACTCCCAATGTACCATTTCCCGATAGTTGAGAGGCCCAAATTTGTTAATATAATTGAAGCCAGGGATTTGAGGCTTGTGTGCCTATCAAATCCCAGGCCATTTGTTAATTGAAAAGGGGGTTTATTGCTCTGGGAGACAGTTGGTGAAGGTTTCCAGGCTGTGGGTATTTTAGCCTCTAAGAAGGCCAGCTGGTTGTCCAGGGCTTCCTGGGCCCTGACACATGCCCAGGGAAATATTTTACTGGGAGAATCAAAGATACAGTAGCATTCACTAGTTTTCAAGTCAAGGTAATCCAGACTAGTATTTTGGAGGCACACCCTAATTCTGAAGTGGTACCAGTTATCTTCAGTTTTCTTGACATCTAAAAACAACTTTATATGCTGTATTTTAGGGCAAGGCATCTCATGCTAGGGGATTTAAGGTTCCAAAGAAAGCTTACAGGGGTATTTTTAATACTCAGATGTTCATAGAACTTAGCCAAGCTACACAAGGGCCACACCTTATGAAACTTGGGTTCACATAGGGAAGGAAAAGAAACAGCAATTGTGCAAACACAGCGTCACAAAGCCATTTTTTGGATATTTTGGTTTGGTTCACAAAACAATCCATGTGATTTTGTGTCACATATTTTGGAGTAGGTCACATTTTGTGCCTCACTCCATTGTGTAGATCAAAAAATATATAAGAAAGGTGATTTTCATGGATTAAACAGATAATTTCATTTTGTGAAGGGGCACAGGATGTAAAATTAGAATGGTTCTCAAGGATGAAACAGATGGTGTCATTTTGTGCAAGGCACAGGATGTAAAATTAGAGGAAGTTCAGTTGTGGGACTTTATTTTTTAAATTGAATTTATTAAAGCTTTACCTGTCATTACCTTAAAACAATAGATCTGATTGTATCACAGTTTGCTTTATATAATTATATTAAAACACAAAACAAAATATTAATAAATATCTACTTCAATTGACAGGAATAGCTTATATACTTATGATTGGACACAACACAAAACCACATGAGATTGTGCTTGGTCACATCACAATTCATGCAGATTTGTTTTGTGACTTTTGAAGCAGGGCACAAAATGTGGCAGTTGAAATTGTGTACTGCTCCCTAAAAACACAAAACCAATCTGCATGAATTGTGATGTGACATGAAGGTCACAAAATGAAGTGTGCTCAACTGACAAAGCCACAAAACCAATTGTGCCAATCAAAGCTTGGTCACAAAACCAATTTTGTAGATTTTGGTGCCTATCCCAACCCTAGTTGGTGTAATAGTAGTTGCAACACAGATGTTTTCAGCTTTTGGGAAATCAAAGCATTTAAGTTGGTTGGGTTGATTTCACTAAGGTTTCAGTTGCTGGATTGTAGGGCTACATCCCTCATTGGCCCTAAGATGCCAATACCTTACTTCAATTAAGCCCCTTGGTGATTGGGATTCAACTCTAGAGGATCTCATTAACATGATATATAAACGCTATACCAAACCAACTGGGTCATTATTTTAGGAATTAGGCCATTTTCTAATGAATATGCTGCTCAAGTCGCAGCATAACACAATTCAATTTTGAAAAAATCAAATTAAAAATGTTTATATTTAAAACAGTAATAACTCAACAAATATTTAATACTTTTTCATACTATTTCATACTTTAAGCTATCAAAATAAAGCTAAAAATCTTATCTTTTTGTTTGAGTTAAAATACTAATATGTATATTATATTGAATATTAAAGCAAAAGCAATTTAAAAGAGCATGTGTCAGACTTTATTATATTATTTTGCTAATGAAATAAAATAGATTGCTTTAAGCTAAAAAGTTAACTTTTTGTCAAAAAATATATACTTTTTATTTACCGAAATTAAAGATAAGATTTAGAGCTTTATTTTTGCACTTTATTTTATTCAAAAAGCTCAATTCTTTAGAATTTTATGGTAGTTTGAAGTTAGAATGTTATTATCACTGTTTAGATTAATTTGAAAGTTCAAGTGAGCTTTGAACCTCAAATTAAGCATTCTTTAAATGGATTTTTTTATATTTTAGCATTTTAAAAACATGCAAAAGAGTTACAGTTAAGCGAATACATCATTTTAATTGATTTGCATTGATTATAAAGAGGATATGATGTAATAACGATGCATAGCTGCTTCACATGAATCACTCGTACATAAAAACTTGGTATTTAATTAGTTCTACAAACATAAATTCAAGTTCAAACTATAGTAAAAGCTATCACACCATTTCTTTCAGAATGGTGTCATTTAGCTTGGTATATAAAAACTAAAGCACCACAAAGCTTCTAATCCAAAAGACCCCATTCAAAGGCCACACTCTGAAAAGAACTACTCCATCATTAAGGCACATTTAAGAGATCTGACCTGATTACAGATTCAAAATACCACCATGTCTTCAGTTAAATTTACTTCTGCCATGCTACCCTTTTTTCCTTGAGAGCTTCAACAAAAAGAGAAATAATTACAATGTTAAAAAAGGCATTCCTCTTTATTGCTGGTGATGATCTTGATACTTTCATCATGTGATTCCTTACTCAAACTGAATTTTGTAGATCTCAGTTCCTTCCAACTATTCAAAATCAAAAAGGCAATGAGTTCATTGAAAACTTAAAGGATCTCCTGAAATCTTCTCCCCAAAAGCATCTCCCAGCCTTGCGATCTCTGGTTACTTCCAGCTACTCTTTAAAAGAGCTTAATGATATGGGATTTAATATAACCAAAAGTGAGTTTGAATACTCAAGGAAAATAAATAAAAATGCAAGCTTAAACTAAAAAAGCCAAAAAATAAGAACTATTCATTAAAAAAAGAAAATATTAAAAAAATAATTAAAGAATTGCTGGAAAATTCTTTTGAAACAAGCCAGTTTATAAAAAAAGTGCCTGAAAAATTTATAAAGATATTGAAAAAAGAAATGAGTGAATACTCAACTGCAATAAAATACTCTCTCTTAAAAACAAAAAAGAAATGTATGAAAATATGAAAATAAAAAATGAAATTTCATTTTCAATTTCTACTTAATATAAATTAATCCCTAAAAATATAATAAAAAGTAAAAAACAAACTGATATGTGCAATATTTGTAATTTAAAAAATTCACCAGAAAAAAGAAGAAAGAATGTGAAAGTAGAAACTTACCATTATCAGAATCTATAAATAATGGCTTAAAGACTATTAAGCAGCACCAAGACTTTTATATTCATCAAAATAGGGAATATAAAAAAGATATTAAAAAATTAGATGATGAGCCTTGTGTTGTAGTTATAAATTATAAAGAAAGCTTAAAGGTTGGAAGTGGTCCAATTGAGACTAATAATTGCTGTTGCGCTGGGAGTATGGGGGCAACTTAATTCTGTAATAGGGTGCAGAGTACTTGGCTTGAATAATGTCATATGTGAATACATGATTAGTATTGTGGAAGAATAATGTATAGGAAAAAGAATCAATAATTACTTTTGAAGATTGGCTTCTGATCACGCAGAAGCACTTTTAATAAGTCTAAGAGTATTTTATTATTATTAGGGGAAAAGTATTTATACCCTCTTGGGGAGCATATTCCTGAGCTGTTGGCAATATCTTCTAGGACATTCCAACACACTCTTATTTTGGGTAATTAGTGATCTAGGTTTGGCCGTTTCAAACATGCTAACCAATGAGATTTAATTGCTTCACCCAGCACAGGTGATCCTTGCTGGTGTGGGGATTTGGTATATTTTGGAGCCATTCATCCTGCTTAATCTGTGTCCCCATATTGAATGCTTAGAAATACAGTCAAATTAGGAAAACTGATATTATGGGGAATCAAACCCAGCGCCTCAGCGCTTATCATTGGCTAGTTTAAGGCTCAGGTCAGCAGACTACTGCTGATCCAAAATGCATATAGTTTATACTACCAATTTATGTAATTTGGTAGCTGCAATTTATATCTGCAAGCTCCATCATAATTAGCATCATTGCTTGGTCAAAATTCCCAACAATTGCTTTTATTCAAAAAAACCTATCTCATTATTAGGGTTTGCATTAGTTTTTAAAGAAAACAATAAAAATAAATATGAATATCATGACTTTTTGTCTCAAATATTATCATATGGTTCTTTATTTTCAGGTGAATGTCTAATAAGTCTTCTTAAATTAGATAGTGTCAGGAAATCCTGATCTATCAGGGTTGACTGATCCATATTCCCATCACCCTGGCCAATTGGCTAACAATAAACCAACTACAGCCAGGTTAAGACTTCAATTCCGGAACACAGAGAAACTAGATCAAGACTGTTATAGTTCAAATCCAGAAGACACCTGAGACATTCCTGGTCTCAGGTCACAGGCCAATCCAGAAGCTTTTATAATTAGATGCTAGGCATTCTGGAACCCCCAAAACAGACGCAAACCCACCCTACGGAATAACGGCGGGAAAATACAAAATCCTGTTTCACCGAGAAATGAGACGGAAGACCGCCCAGGCAAATCTTGCACACTAGACCAAAAATAAGACAGGGCTCAGGCTATGGATGTCAACTTAGTTGACCGTAACTAAGTCAAGGGATATCTAGGCTGAAGAGGAGAAATCAGCAGCCTAGAATATTACCTCATTCCAAAACCTTATTCAGGTTTGGAATCCAACTCTGGGAATGAAACTAGTAGCTTGGGGATGATAGGCTAGCTAGTAAGAGTTTTCTGCAGCTAGACGCCAGTCTGGCCGCTAGCTGCATACTATAAAAAGTCCTTCCAAGAGCACTTGGAGGGGGAGAAAAATAATAATCATCAACATTACTGCTAAGCCAAATAGTAGTAGTGTCAAAGTACAATAAGAGCAAATTATTGATACTTTCAAACTCCTGCCAAAACCATCACAGGCAGTGTTGCGTCCCAAAGACCACAGGACTTCTATATCACTTGGCTCAAGCAGAAATGGAACCTATCTCATTGCAGTACCCATCCACACCAATTAGAAGCACATGTGTCTTCATACAGATCTCCCTATCCCAAAATGCATAATAAAAACTATATCTCTTCTTCTTCAAGAACCAAAATTCTTGACAGATAGATTTAAAAAAATAAAAAATATAAAAGTATGGACAGATAATGGAAATCATTTTAAATCATATGAATTTTTATATTACTTATTTAAAGAGGCACCTAAATATATTAAGGGTTCTATAAAATATAATCATTTTGTTGAATGTCATGGAAAAAGCATTGTTGATGGTCACTTTGGTGTAATATCCAAAATGTTAAAGGAAAAAGAAAATGAGCTTCTTATTAAAAATATTAATAATCTTAAAAGTATTTTTGAGCAAGAAGAAAAAAGAAAAGATTTATATAAATCAGTGCTATCAGGCTCAAATGTTTCTCAAAAATCATTCTTTTATATTTATGAAAGAAAAGTTAGGTCTATAAAAAGAGAGCTTGAAGTTAAAAATCTGTGCATTAATATTTCATATTTGATGAAAGATGGGAAGCTATATACTTCACCTCTAACATTTGAAAGTTTATCAGGATATTTTGAGATAACTTATCATTTGAAATCATGTGATGATACCAGAGAAACAAAAATATCAGAAGATGCTAGAGGTACATTAGGGCAAGTTCATGAAGTAGGGCAACTTATTAGAGGGTGTATTTTAAATAGAGTTATTAGTTTTTCAAAAACAACAACTTTTTTTTCTGAAACAAACTATGAATATTTATGATGAGCCAAAGATAGGGTAATAGCATTTATAGCTTTGGAGATGCTATTACTCTCCCATGCAACTCATCATAAATATTTTTGGTTTGTAGTTTGTAGTAGCACTTAAGATATTCTCAGTAATACTATAAGTTGCAATTTTCAATTCTAAAATTGATGACTTATTTTTTTAAAAAAATCATCTAAGCCCAAGATCAATTAAAGTTTTAGGATTGATTGTATTTTAAGCTTTCTGAATAATTTGAATATGAATAATATGATTAAGTTATAAAATAATTAATCTGGCGCCTAGGCATAACAAGAAAAATAATGACCCAACTGTTTGGATCATCTCGCCAGTTCCATCCCGGCCCGCTCGAAACTTAGTTTCATCAGACCGGAGCATTGTTTGATCAATCAAGTTGTTCTGGTGCCTATCCAAAAGTTGGCGGTTGATCTACACAGCCAGGCTCCGAGCTCTGGACGAAAGGTATTGCGGCTGGACGCAACTTACTGATACCTACCAGCGAATATCTTCTGACTTTAAGATTTATCTTATTGCTGGCATCTGGGAAGCGAGCCTTGACGCAAGGCGACAATAATAACTTCATGCGTAATAATTGATCGGGTCACTCCGCTTTGATTGGCTGGGTTTGAAGAATATTGACTTTACAATTTTAAGTATTTTTAGAAGATGCGTTATGTTTAGAGGCATTATCCACCGGCGGTATGCTTATTCGATGTGGCGTTATACAGGGATGTGTTTGTCGGCTCGTGATAGTGTTTATTTAACTGGCTAGGATCCAGTTTGATGGGCGCGATATCCCTGTTCTGGAGAGCTGCTTCGGTTGGCAGCATAGCTGATTGTAGTTAAAGGGGAAGCTTTTTGTATTTATTGGACATTTATTGCTAGCTGAATCGGAGTCAATGATAAACATGTTCATCTGGCGTTTTATTTGGGAAGAAAGGGCCATAGATTAGTTTAGTTCTTTATTTGAATTTTGAATGATTGCTTTAGAAAAATGAACTCATAGTGATGGCAGTGACTTTGGTAGCAGCGTGACACTTCTCTCAAGTGCCATGGTGCTACAGCAAGAAGTGGGTCCCTGTAAATTAAGGCAAGGTACAGATGTCATGTTGCAGTGGGTGTTTGGTCAACCTGACGTGTAGCCAATCAGTATGTGTGGATTTGGCAAATAGGAATTGCAGATGCCATAATATTAAACCAATCCATGGGTGGTTCACTTACTAGTGACTGCAGTTGGGAGAATAAATATTCTAAGTTTAGAGTTTATATTGCTATTTAAAGGTCTCATGACACAAGTGACGTATGCTTTACCCCATTCCTTGACTCGGCATTGTGGGAGTGATTGCATTGCCTTTAGCAAATGTTCCCGCCAATCAGATGCTACCAGCAATGGGGATCGTCCAACTGAGAATGACATTGATGGTTTTGACAGGTCCAGAGGTATATAAGGCCACTCACCCCTCTTGATCTGCCCATGCTGACTACTTTCAATTTAGAACACCGTACTTCTCCCACCTGCTTCAAGGCCGAGGCTTGCGAAAGCGATGCCAGCGATGATAGCGTAGTGCCAATCCCTCGCGACATGGATGAGCTAGTCACACTCATCCGCGAGGAGCTTGGCGAGTTTGGCCTTGACTCCAAGCACGTCGACATTGACCGCATCAAGAAGCTGATGGAGAACTACTCGTCCAACTGCCAAGACTGGCAAAAGTATGCCCACTTTGATAATTCAAAGTACACGCGCAACTTGGTCGACTCTGGCAATGGCTCCTTCAACCTTCTTGTCCTTGCCTGGGGCCCCGGCCAAGCCTCCCCCATCCACGACCACGCTGGCTCCCATTGCGTAATGAAGATCCTGGATGGACAGCTCCAGGAGTCTCTGTACGACTGGCCAGAGGCAGACAACACTCCCATGCACTGCACTCGCACAACGAACTACCAGCCTAACCAAGTCACCTACATGCACGATAAGCTTGGCTTGCACCGCGTTGGAAACACCACAAACGCAAACTCCCTCTCACTCCACCTCTACACACCCCCCATCACCCACGCCATTACATTTCAAGAATCCACCTCCCAGCCCAGGCAGGCTGGTACCTGTACCTTCTATTCTGTCAATGGCGAAAAGGTTAACCCATGTATCTCCCAATAAATATATTATATAAATATACCATATAAATATCTTATATAAACACATTCTATCCAACACTAATCAAATCTTCAAATACACACCAACATCAAACCAGAATTCCAATTTTCATCCACAATTCATAAACCTTTGTTCACATCTTAAAATACCGTATAAAAATTCAAACAAAAATATATTTTAAAAGAACTTCACTTAACCAGCCAATAATAAAGCAAGCACTGGGACTCCTGAAGAGCGCTTATCCAATTAATCCTAAACCAACTACACGTTTAGAAGTAACGGGGTGACTTTCTGGTCCTCAGCATGGAAATATGCACCCTGAGAAGCACTATCTCCAGCGAATCGCAACCGAGATGAGCCTTCTTGAATCGAAGCCATGATTTTTCTGGCACCCAGAATCGTCCACAAGCGGAGCAAATCATAATAACAAAACAAATCATTTTCCCCATAACCTTCTTGGAATAGCACCATAACTGTTCTTTTACTAATCCCATCCCTTCCACCTTGAATCATCCATCAGCAATCCCTAATCCAGTTTTTTTCAAATCTTCTTCCCCAACCCCAAGGAGCTTCTTAAGCAATAGTTCAATCTTAATCATATACTTGTCAGTCATCTCACTCCATGTAGGGTTGCATCAGAAAAACAAACCAGATCCTTTCTGGAACTGCAGATTCTCCCAACTCGGGGGATCCAATCTTTCCTGAACTTATCCAGGCAAGAAAGCTTCCTTTCCTCCAGAATTCAGGCCCACCCACTTGTCACCCAGCGGAAACCCCACATGTGAATCCAAGGGGCTGTGGCAACTATAATAATGAATCAAATAGTACATACTTTTTCCTTTAACCAAGCTTTTAATTTTAAACTGTATTCTTTTTATTTAATCCAAAAATCAAGTACAATAAGACTTATCTAGCACATTGATGCATTCAATAAAGATCTCAAACAGATCCATCATCAGCGGGAAATTAAGGCCATATTTTCTCTGATTGGCTACTTTAGAACAAAGAAGCCATCATAGAAGATCCATCACAACTCTACCGCTATGTCAGCTTACCTGATCCATAGCATTGATTCATTTCCCCAGCCAAGGGTTTAGTACCCTAACCCCAACCCTACCCCTATTTAAGTAGGCATATGTTATTATTGCTAACCTTTGACTAATAAGTAGATCTCACCCTCTTACAATAAGTTAAAATCTCACTTTATAGATCCTAATTAGATACACTGTGAAAAATTTACCTTTTAGTCATCTTATCTACAGCCCATCTAATTAGCTGCAACTTATAATCACCTCATTTGATATAATTTTAGCGTATTACCATTGCTGTGCTGTATTAGCAGGGTTACACAGAAGAAATGATTAGAAACTAGATAATTATCTTTATTGAGATGTTGGGATTATATAGCTGGGGCGGATTATTATAAAAGGAACCAGATTGGAACAACCAGTCAGCTGGATCAGATAGGGAGCGGTGTGATACAGTAGTTTTAAAAGCTATGGCAACAAGCAAAAATACTTCAGATTTAAACAAAATGAGTTCAGATTTAAACAAAATCCAACTCTCAGGTTAAAATATACACTCTGTTAACAGGGTTTATTGGCGTTGATGGGCGAAATAGGTCAACACAGCAACAAAGTACTCATGCGCAAAGCAAAACCATTCAAAATATAGTCCAAAATACATGGATTCACAAAAAAAATGGTGTGAGTTGACTTTTGGTGTACATATGTTTACTATGTGAATCGGTGACAAAATACACCCAAGCAAGGTGTGTCAAAACTCAATCCAAAAACAAAACACAATAGCAACTCACTATGTAAACAAAATCACTCAATCAGTTTGTGCAATGGGTTGTAATCAAGAATGATACCAAGGTACTAAAATAAGACACAAGATCTGAAACAAATTTTTTAAAAATATTGTGTTAGGTGCTTAATTTGGTGTAAAATATGGGAAAATGGGTGGAAATTATTTTGGGTATTCTAAAATGGGTGTGGTAAAACCAAAAACAACTAACTAAGAAATAAAAAAATCTATAATTGGGATATTGGGTAGGAAAAAATATTAATTGAATATCCATAAACAGATAAAAGCAAAAATTAAAAATAGGGTGTAACTTAATTAAATTTTATTTAATATTTTATTAAATTCTCAAAATGGAAGAAACACAGCAGCAGACTACCATTGCACCCGTTGTGCGCTGCAGTTGCAGTTGCCCCCGCGGGTCAAAGAATAGACTTAGTACAACACAAGTGCCTATTAAGGAGAGAGGCAGGAGAGGAGAGTTCCATAGTGACGCTGCACTGACACAGCCGGTTCAAGGAGCACAAGCTGCTAGGGTGCGGAACATAAACCCTCGGGTCCCAAAGCTGACCCGGAAGCCCACCAAGGTTACCACTACCAAAACAATTAGAAACAAGGAGGTAGAACTTACTTTGTATGTGTTTGATGTTGTGTACCGGCAAGAGTTGGTCCCGTCAGCCATGCTGGAGAAGGTGAAGCCTGTACTTGATACTAGCTACAAGCCCTACGTCAGTGATGGCAATCAGGAGGATGACAAGGAGCTCCAGTTCTATCAAACCGATGAGGGACAGCTGGTGCTAAAGAAAGTTGCTGTGTTTTACACCAAGGTTCCCATGCCTTGTGTTGTGCCCAACGCCAACGAGCCAATCCTCACTACTAAAAAGCCCGCTCACAAGCACATTTCTGACATTAAGCGCATCATCCTTCTCCAGCTCATGCGGGAATCTGGTGATTACAAGGCGGCTGCAGCTCTTGTTGGGGTGGATCCCAAGTACGCCTTGAAGACCTTCAACAAGTTCATTGATACTGACCAAGTCCTTGCCGCGGAGAAATCCTTGCATGTTTCAATCATGCTCACCAAGGAGCACAAATGGGCAATCTGCCAGTGGATAACCCAAGATTACCATCTTGAACTGGCAAATATACAGGCCATAGTCAAGTCCGTTTTTGGGATCAAGGCCTCAATTTCCTTCTATTATCATTTGGTCAAAGAAATGCACTTTTCCTGGAAAAAGCTCGGGGTATCCCCCTACAATCAGAACAGCCTAGCCAATATTGAGACCCAGAAAAATTACGCTGAGGCGTACACTGCCCTCAAAGCCAAGGGGACGGTGAAATTCTATTATATCAACAAATCAGCATTTGCCTTGTCAATGCGCAATGAGTATGGGTATGTCCCCAAAGGCTCCAATGACAGGATGGCTTGGCGTGCTGCAGTCTGCACCACAGCATACTCAATGGTGGCTCTCCTTTATTCCAAAGGGGGTCAAGCTGTATCAAATGATACTAGGCTCCCACAATAGCCGGACCTTTCTATCATTTCTCTAATTGGTCCAGGAGCACCTGAGGCGCACGAGCCCAGGCTTCACCAACGTAATTGTATTGGATAATGTTGGTCTCCACAAGGTGGCTGATATTCTTGAAAAATTTCCATCAATTGACACAAGCATTGCAGTGGGCCCCAACAATTGGCCACAGCAAATATGCGCCTTCTCTTCCTCCCTGCCTATTTGCCCTTCCTAAATCCCATTGAGGAAGTCTTTGGGTGGCTCAAGCAAGTTGTCAAGCGAGGAACCCCAACTGGGACCAAGGACCTGTTTGATTTGCTGCAGGCCAGGATCCATACCCTCCCAGCTGAGACCGTGGCCAAATTCTATGGCCACATTGATTTGTTCATTCCCGCGTGCCTAGCCAGACAGCCAATCAATTAAAGGCTTAGTGTGTCAATTTTTTTATATTCTCTTATTTACTATTCAAGATTTATTAATTATCATTTTATATTTAGATGTTTCCACGCCTAGAATCACATTCAGAAGATCCATCAATAGATGTAAGTAATTTATTTTATTATGCCATCTGAGGTAATCCCAAATGCTCAATACTGGATTACGCAAATAGATTTAAATCACTTTTGTCAAATAAATATAAAATAGTCTTATAAAAATTAAACATAAATTGTAAGGTTAAAATTTATTTTATTACCGTAATATTTTATACTTTTATGAAACCCATTTCTGCAATATATTTTGCAAATATTGTTTGCTAAAATATTATTTGAAAAATTATTTATAATATAAAAATATAGTAGAGTATAAATATATTTATTGATATAGAGATAAAATTAAGTGCACCTGTAATGGGCTTGGCAGTATGTACCCACCCCGCAATAGAGGTGGTGCACAAGCTCCACCGCCACACTGTGGATGGTGGATACACCTGTATTAAAGTATTTGCGCCTGCTGGTAAAAGGAAGGAGGATGAGGTGGGAATAGAGGAGCAGCTTTTCTGGTGGGGCTGCAAACCCGAAGATGCCAGCCAGGACCAGGGCGTCCTGCATGATGTGATCCACCAAGTTGTACCCAGGGGGGACCTTCTTCACGTCCAGTGAGAGCCTGGCCTTGTTGACCCCAAGAAGAACTCTGTCTAGGTCCTCTACACTGGCGCTCATCCCAAAGAAGAAAAGATAACCAAGGTAAGCAAAAAAGTGAAGCCTTTGTCCAGCAAAGGCTTCTGTAAACTTGCACAATTTGTTGTATACAGCGCTAATCTTCTTCTTGTGCTTGGTTTTGGCAAAGGTCAGCTCCATAGCTGCAGGGACCCCTGTCTCGTTGGTGCTCCAGGCCAGCCCAAATGTGACAGAAATCACTGGATAATATGAAGCTGTTTCTAAATGATGGGGAATTACCACCCAAATCCACATACAATTGATGATTAACCACCAACACGGCTTCAAGTATTTTTTTGTGAAATTTCCAATTGTGACTCCAGGATTAAGTAGAACAATCAGTCCTAACCAGAGTAAACCAAGATAAATGACCTGGGAAAGCATCAAAGCATCTTCAGCGTAGAATTCTGGCCATTGAGAAGTGACACAATTTTCATTTTCAAGAATGGGGGGAGGAGCTACAAAATTGGCTGGCATGAAATTAACATTTAGCGGCGCCAACAACAAAGTTCTAGATGCTAGGCCCCATCTTCCTGAAATGATTCTGTTCAGAATCAGATTGTACGGAATATACTGCAACAACCCAATCACAGGATGCATTTTTAAAATTTAAAATTGGAACTTAGGATAATTGATTTTTATTGAGTAAATTTAGGAGTACTCAACTCTTAGAGTTGAAACAGGGAAAATTATTCAATATACATCAGAAAAATTGACTAAGCAATACCACCTGAGTCTTGATCTCCTACTACTTCTGCATCTTTCAGTAAGTATCTAGTCCAGGTCGCAAAGAACCCTTGCGTGACCAGTTTCTGACAACCATGCTGATTAATAAGCTTATATCAGGTGACCCTCATATTACGTCAATTTATCAACATCAGTTTGCAAGGGGGAGCTGGTTTCAGCTGGCAGACTAGAGCAGCTGTGACCCATTTTTGATAGACTGTTTGGTTTAAATCCGTTAACTTGGTCAATTTTGATACAGGCTCCTGGCCTTCCGAGCCTTCTTACTTGGACAGACAATACCCTGCATTATGAACCTACCGTGACATTACCCTCTGCTTTAGCCCTGGGCACAATAACACCATCTGGGAGATGGGATAGAGAGAAATTCTTATGGGCAGGTGGGAGTTTCATTGTGGCTAGGGTAAGTTCAGGGTGACCAATAGCAGTGGGATTGCGCTTGTAGAACTTGTGGATCAGGTCAGAGGAATTTGAATAATCATAGTGGGGAACCCAAGAGTTTTCAGAATAAGGATAACCTTTCCAAGATACCAAATATTACAAACAGCGGCAATTCTTGCGGGAAGCCATAATACAATTTAACTCATACTCAGGTTCTCCTTCCACAAGAATAGGTTAGGAAGAGGGGGTATCTGTTCCTTTGAAGGGAGTAAGAAGACATTCATGGAAGGTGTGAAAAATCTTGAAAGCAGGAGGTAAATCCAGCCAATAGGCGGAGGGCCAATCTGATGTTCTACCTTTAAGGGACCAACTTGCTTGGGACCTAATTTGCAACAGGGAACCTTAAGTTTCATATTGCAAGCATCAACAATGACTAGATCACCTGGCCTGTAAGTTGGACCTTCCTGGCGCTTGCAATCTGTGTATTCCTTGTGAGATGTCACGGCGGCAGTGAGAGTAATTTGGAGCTCCTGATGGACCTGCTTCAATGCAGCGGCTTGATCAGTTGCAGCTTTCACGTTGCTAACCAAACAAGGACCCATGTCGGAAGAAGGATTTTAATCCACACTGGCATAAAATGGCAATACTTTAGTTGATGTGAGCGGGGCGTTATTATATGTGAACTCTGCCATGGGTAGATTATCACACCAGTCATCTTGTTGCGCATTAGTGTAGCAACGTAGGTAGACCTTCAAACTTTGGTTTACCCTCTCTGTTTGTCCGTCAGATTGGGGGTGGAAAGCAGTAGAGCGACACAATTTGATACCAAGGATTCCAGCAAAAGCTTCCCAGAACTGAGCAATAAATTGAGGACCACGGTCACTTACAATCTTCATTAGGATGCCATGTAGAGAGAAGATTCTGTTCACAAATAACCTAGCAGTTTCCACTGAAGTAATTGTGGTTGAGCAAGGTACAAAGTGTGCCATCTTTGTGAAACAATCAACTATCACCATGATTGCATTAAAACCATTGGAATTAGGAAGCTTGCCAATGAAATCCGCTGGCACAGACGTCCAGGGACCCGCAGCAGGCTGAAGTGGGACCAGTAAACCAGTAGTATTATTCCAACTGGCCTTGGATCAAACACATATCAGGTAATCTCAAACAAAATGCGGCTACCTGCACAGTCAAACCTCTCCAGGAAAACTGGTGGCGGATAAGTTCCACTGTTTTGTTTTTTCCTGGATGACCAGCTGTTGGACAGGTATGATTAGCCTCCATGATTTCATCCCAAATAGTGCCTTCAGGGACCCACAAGCGACCTTGATGATATAGGACTGGACCAATCTTATGATAACCCTGAGGCTGACCTACTGGGTTTGCACATGCTAGCTCCAATAGCCTATCATAACCTTTGGACAAAGGTTGCAGAAACTTAACCTTGGAATACAAGTCCAGGTCTGCACCCTCAGCTAAGGACATGGTGGCCAATGTAGCTGGCAGAGGCAATAAAAAAGGCACCACAGCTTTTTCTGGAATCATAGTATGTGTGTTAAACTTGGCGTTCATACTAGCATCTGGGAGATGGGAGGGATTCCTGCTTAGAGCATTGGCCAAGTGATTGTCAGATCCCTTAATAAACTTGTAGCAGAACTTGTATCTTGTCAGATCACCATGCCATCTGGATTGGCGACCTGACAAAACTCTGGGTTGTCAATAATATAGAAGAGCTTTGTGGTCAGTTCTTACTACAAATGGATGACGTGCCAACATGAGATGGTGATGCCAATGCTTTAACAATTCCACAACAGCTAACAATTCCTTGTCGTAAATCATGTAGTTGCGTTCTCGAGCCTCCATCTTCTGGGAGAAATACCCTGCAGGTCTCTCAATCCTGTCACTAGCTGTCTGCAACAGCACACCAGCCTCAGCGTATTTAGATGCATCAGTAGAAACCACAAAAGGAAGCTCAGGAACCACATGTCTTAACACTGGGGAGGACAACAAAAGAGCCTTGACTTCTGAGAAGGCACTTGCACACTCAGGCGTCCAGACTAAAGTAGTCTTTCCACTAGCCAAATATAAAGGGGCGGCCACCTCAGACAAGTGGGGGATGAATTTCTTCAAGAACGTACATGTACTAAGAAACTACAAAGTTGGGATACTGTCACTGGAGTAGCATACTCTCAAACCGCAGCTTCCTTGTCAGGGGCAATGGTGTGGCCATCCTCAAAGATAATATTACCCAGAAAGGTAACCTTACCTTTAAAGAATTCACACTTACTCCTTTTGATGATCAAGTTTTCTTGGAGAATGCGCTCTACAACTGCTGACAAGTGGGCCTTATGGGACTCCTCATCTGGAGAAAACACCAAGATGTCATCCATATATGTGATGGCACAAACACCTAGGAGATCTCCCTGGACTGAATCAATTAACCGCTGAAAGCAAGCCAGGGCATTCTTCAATCCAAAAGGCATTACACAGAGCTGGAAGATACCCTTCTTAGTTCTGAATGCTGTTAACCATTTCATTCCTTCTTCAATCCTGATTTGATTGAAAGCATTCAACAGATCAAGTTTTGAGAATACCTTGGCCTTCTCAACACATCTAGAGATCTGTGCTTCAAGAGGTAAAGGATAATGATCCAGAATTGTAATGTTATTCAAATTCCTGTATTCAACACAAGGACAAAGGTACCCATCAGACCTCTGAACAAACAATAATGGAGAGCAGATTGACGAAGCCTTCTTAAAAATGTAGCCTTTTGCCAACATGTCACAAGTCCACTCTTCCAAACATGCATCTTCCTTCAAGGTTAAAGGGTAAATAGGAGACACAATTCTGATCAGATCAACAGTGAACTTAAAGTCAAAGTCAAACTGAGTGTGCTTGGGAAGGACTTTGCCTCTGGTGGCGTTGAATGCCGCAGACCAGGGTTGCAAACATGCTGGTAAATCCAAACTTACGGGGACAGGGACAGGAAACAATTGTATAGTCTGTGATGATTGCTCCAATTCAGAAATATCCAACAGCGGAATATGAATAGTTATACCCGAGGAGTGTTCCACCTGTAGCTCATTTTTCTCCAGTAAGGTTGATACATTATGATCTCTCCACCAACTTACTCCCAAAATGATAGGATACATAAGGGTAGGGCAAACAGAAAACCTTGCAGTAAAAGACTGACCTGCAACTACAAAAGTAACTGGCTTCTTCAGCTGTAAAGAGGGAAACATTTGACAATTTCCACCCCTAACTAGCATTCCCGGATGGTACTTGAGTTGTAGCAAGTCAGCAGTCTCCACACTCATAAATTTTTTGGAAGCACCTATATCAAACAAGATGGCTGGCTGATAGATAGTCTGACCATTATTGATGCTACCATGAAACAAGAAGTAACCAGAAGTGGATTTATTTGCAGCAAAGGTAGCATTCTTGGCAGGGTCTTGTTTTTCATTGGCAGTACAGACGGCAGCTAAGGAAGCAGGATGCTCCTGGAAGTAACACTCAATCATTTCTTGGACAGCAGCTGGAAGAACAGGGTTATCACAATCAATGATAACAAAGGGCAACTCTTCAGACATAATAAAAGAAGGTTTTGCAGGTACAACATGCTGAAGCATTGCCAAGGAACTATCAGGAACGGACACTATGGGGGCCTCCTTTACATCACCAGGTCTGTTCACCACCACCAATTGTAGTTGAGACAAGCTAGGCGGAGAACAATCTTGGCTTTGGTTGGAAAAAACTACCGAGGAGCAAGGACCAGAAAACCAGGAGCGCGCAGCAGGTTTATCCTCAATTAGTAACGTACCTTGTTTGGAAGTAGACAGATTTGAGACCAGTGAAAGAATTTGGCTTACCAGGGCCTCAGTTGTGGTTAACAGGGAATCCCAAACTGCCAAATCCTGGGCAGTCTGGTCAACTGCTAACCACAATGCTGAGAGTTTATTTACTTCAGGAACATAGATTGTACAGCAGTAGGTAAGAAACTGAGGAAGGAATACCGAAAGCGGAGTTTTACCCTAATGGAAGGCGTACAGCTTACAATATACTTTGAGCTCCTCAATAGATACACACAAATTTTTTAACAAAGGGTATAGAGATGCACTCTCAGTTAAAACATGTGGATTGTGCTCCACCGCAGACAACAATCATTCACAGGAATCTTCAGAAACCTTTGTCATCACATGGTAAACTTGGGATTTGTGACTAAGGCTAGAGCCAGAATAAAATGATAATGCTGAAAAAACTTCACGCGAAATTTCATCAGTGGGTGGGGCAGGAAAATAATCCAGATGCCAGAATGACATGGCACAAAGGAAATAGGAAACAGAGGATTTAGTCTCTACAACAGCAGCCAGAGATGGAAACCACAAATTAAAGAAAAGCCCAAACTGAAAACTCAGAAATGAACTGATGCAAATAAACATGGTAAACACAGATATCTCAACGGAGCAGGAGAAAAGAAACACAAATTCATGATGAACTGCTTCCAAAAACTCAGACATAGAAGAGTTGAGTAATGTGACAGAAATCACTGGATAATATGAAGCTGTTTCTAAATGATGGGGAATTACCACCCAAATCCACATAGAATTGATTATTAACCACCAATGCGGCTTCTAATATTTTTTTGTGAAATTTCCAATTGTGACTCCAGGATTAAGTAGAACAATCAGTCCTAACCAGAGTAAACCAAGATAAATGACCTGGGAAAGCATCAAAGCATCTTCAGCGTAGAATTCTGGCCATTGAGAAGTGACACAATTTTCATTTTCAAGAATGGGGGGAGGAGCTACAAAATTGGCTGGCATGAAATTAACATTTAGCGGCGCCAACAACAAAGTTCTAGATGCTAGGCCCCATCTTCCTGAAATGATTCTGTTCAGAATCAGATTGTACAGAATATACTGCAACAACCCAATCACAGGATGCATTTTTAAAATTTAAAATTAGAACTTAGGATAATTGATTTTTATTGAGTAAATTTAGGAGTACTCAACTCTTAGAGTTAAAACAGGGAAAATTATTCAATATATATCAGAAAAATTGACTAAGCAATACCACCTGAGTCTTGATCTCCTACTACTTCTGCATCTTTCAGTAAGTATCTAGTCCAGGTCGCAAAGAACCCTTGTGTGACCAGTTTCTGACAACCATGCTGATTAATAAGCTTATATTGGGTGACCCTCATATTACGTCAATTTATCAATATCAGTTTGCAAGAGGGAGCTGGTTTCAGCTGGCAGACTGGAGCAGCTGTGACTCATTTTCAATTGATTATTTGGTTTAAATCCGTTAACTCAGTCAATTTTGATACATGTTTCCTGGCCTTCTGAGCCTTCTTACTTGGACAGACAATACCCAGCATTATGGAACCTACCGTGACACCAAAGTCCGCCAGGAGGATTTTTGTCTTCTTTACGGCTGTTGCGTCTGCAACAGCCAATTTTGACACCACACACCCAAAGTTCTCCAACAGGTAAGAGATGGTATGCTCCACCAGGAAGCAAAATCAAGCAGCCGCATGAGCCCGGCCCATCTCTGGTATATTCTTGAATGGGAGTGTTGCCAGGACGTCCCAAACAAGCTCAATGGAGTTTACACAGTAAGCTTCACTGAGGTTAACTGGGTCCAGGCGGACCAGTTGGGCATCCTTGTAGGAAGTAAATGCCCACTTGGATGCCCCCTTGCCATGCAAAAGCCCAGCCAATGCCTCCCTGGACATCAGGAATATACCATGGATCCTGTCTTCAAGCTCCTGCAAAACAGGGGAGGACAGGAAAAGCTGCCTTGCCACATGATTAGTATAGTTGGCATAGAAGGTGGGGGGACAAAAGGGACCAGGACCCGGCGGAGTTCATCATCAACATCTTCTAAAAAAGGTAAGTATTTAAGAATTTTTATTAATTATAATTTTTTAGGTTACCTTCTTGGGTTTCTTCCTTGCCAGAAGCTTCAGCCAGCTTTGCCATTCTTGGTGCAAGCAGTTGTGCGGGCAATTTGGTATCCTCTGCCCTGGCACGCTTAGCGGGTTTGAGGTGGGCATACATCTCCGGGTCATCAACCCAGATGGACAGCACGGAAAGATTGTATGCCTTGAACTGGAGCCCATTGACCACAGTTTTTTGAATATTTAGTAAGCGCTTGATGGTCTTCTCAGGGGTGTCTGGCATTTTTGACATTAGTGCCTTTGCGGACACCTTGTCAATTTTGTCCCCAGTGAGGATGTCAGACTTCACTTTTGCTTTGACCTTGCAGTCAATGTCCTTTATTTTGGCCATTGCCAAGTTGAGGTCCTTCAGAAGCTTTTCAAGTTCTCTCCTTTTATTTTTTTACTAACCTTTCCATATGTTTTTATAGCTTTTGCCTCAATAAATTCTGTATTATTTTGATACTGTTGCCTCTTTGTTTATTTCTTTTTATTTTCCCATTTACTACATTATCACATCTTTTTGCCCATTGTGTATATGTTTTACGCTCATCTCAATATGTGTTGTTTGCTTTGTGTTGGCATTGCTTCCTTGATTACCATATTTTTTGGCGCTTGGCATAGCTCCTTGTGAAAATAGTAACAACAATTTGATGATCAGCTAAATTTGAATTAGAAGATTATAGTGTTAACTGTTTTTAGATAAAGTTGTTACTGATCTGAATTCAAAACCTTAATGATAAACTTTAAGCCAATCAGGAGCCAAGTGATAAAGTGATTGTTGTGACATAAAGGGTCATTTAATAATTCTTTGATGCACGTGCGCTAATTAATATGATTGGCTGGGTGTTTTACCATTGTACACCATTGTGGCTGTGGCAAGTTGTTGATGGACTAGTGCTAACCCAGCAGCTGATTGGGCACTAGTCCATCAACAACTCACCACAGCGGTAATGGCATACAATGGCAAAACATCCAGCCAATCATATTAATTAGTGCACATGCATCAAAGAATTATTGAATGACCCTTTATGTCACAACAATCACTTTATCACTTGGCTCCTGATTGGCTAAAAGTTTATCATTAAGGTTTTGAATTCAGATCAGTAACAACTTTATATAAATACAATTAACCTATAATTCTCTAATTTAAATTCAGTTGATCACCAAATTGTTGTTAATATTTTCACAAGGGGATGTGTTTGGGTGCTAAAAATAACTGTGTTCAGGATCTAGATACACAACATAGTAAATATATGATTTTATAGAAATAAGCTGAACATAAAGAATATAGCCAACTATAAACAAAGAGAACACAAACAATTGAAATTCAAAATAAAGATAATATAAATAAAATTTTTTGAGACCAGGGGGTTTATTGAGGCGGGGAAGAGTGATGCCTAGTAGGCAGAATGGCACAGGAAGGAAGACGTAGAGGTGGTGCTGGCCTGGGGGGTCTGGGATTAGATGGGTTGGGCTTGCGGGTTAGGGGGGTTGGTGGTGGGGGTGGAGGCAGGAGGATTGCGTGTGATGGCCGCCATATGCCCTCATTGTACTCCTCATCAGTCATTGGCTGGATGGGCTGGTAGGTGGCTGTGGCACGGGTGGGAGGCGCTTATCCTTGTGTGATTGGTTGCCCATGTTCACATGGAAAACCATTTGCGCAAACAAGTCAGCCACTATTTGGTGACCAAAGAGAAAATTGTGATCAAGGACCCCAAGATAGAGGTCATTGAAAGCCTGAGGGCGGCACTCCCAGAGTGTAACTCCAATATTAAAGAACACAACATCTGCCAGATGGACGTCAGCGTGACCAGCTGGGTACACAGAGGCCTGGTGCCTGCGTTCCTGGAAGGCCTCAAGGGCGGTGGAGCTTCCCTTCTATCTGGTGGCTCAAGAAAACCCAGTATTAGAATTTGGGCCATCCCAGGAGTTGAGCAATCCACCAAGGATGTGGCCATATGAGTACCCATCAATGAAATCAGGGTTTTTTTTGATAGTAGACAAAACCCTTGGCTGAAACAGCCAGAAATGCTCCAATGAATGTCCCCTTCTTGACCTTCTTCCTTACATTCTTGTTGGCGGCTTTTCCTTGCTCACCAAAATTTGTCAAATGAAATTGATAATTTGTAGTACAAGACAAACATGATGTCATATGTTAGACTTGTCAAACATCTGACCAGGGTTGATTTGATTGCAGTGTCCTATGGGGAATCCTCAGCGCCATCCCATTGGTTGCCGGCAAAATTTGTAAGAACCCTAATTGAAGCCACTTTCCCATACATCCAGAGCTGCACCATGCGCTTGGAGACCCATATGTTATGGTGCGCAAGCTGCTTCCAGACCTGGGTCAATGGAAGCTTGGGATCCTGCTAGAGGAGGTCAAGCATGATTGGGTAGGCCTCGCTAATCTGGGACTCTGGGGCCTTCTTTGGCTTCTTGGCCGTCCCAATAAGATTTCCCTTATTAATCAGGCTGTTGAATTCCCGCATTATTGTGGCTCGGGTGAATTGTAATTGACTGGCTATCTGATCCCAGGACAGACCCTGCAGGTTGAGTGCCACAATTTCCTGAAGAATTTGGGTGGTGATGATTTGTCGCTTGGGGCACTGGGCCGGGGGAGCTGAAGCCTGATTGGCTGTAGGGGGGCAGGTTGGCTGGTGGCAGGGAGTTGTTCCAAATCAAGGTTGCCATCCTGATTGGTTGGTTGGTGGTCAGCTTGCGCAGGGGTGGGTACGGGAGCAAGGGCAGAGCTAGACGCTAAATGACTCTCAAACAAGTCAAAGCCATATGGGTTGGGGGACAGTAACAGGTCAGCTTCCTTGTTACCCGCCTCAAAGGCTTGGATGTAAGCAGGTGCCTCCACGTTCTGAGCCTTGCCTCCATTGAAGCTAGTCTGGCTGCTGCTGGCTTGGCTGCTGGTGCTGTCAAAGATATTGCTGTTAAAAACCATTGTAAAAAACCTAGGATAAAATCACTAAAAGTAGAAATTTTAAAATTTAATGATTTATTTTTATTGTAATCTTAAGTCCATATTTGGAAAGTTCTAAAAACTTTTTCATACAAATATGGAGCCATGAAAATGGATAAAATGCCTCTGTTCCTAAATTGGATAGCCGTTGATTGACTGTTAAACTGTTATTTTTCTATTTTAGGCTTCTCATACTACACATCTTGTATGAGTTCATTTAGTTTCATGCTTGTGTAATCTTGCTTCTGGATTGCTCAAATTTTGTTTCATTTTGGTCCTTCTGTTGGTGCCTCATATGAATCCTGCTTGGATTATAATATACTCCAGAATAGCATCCATCCATTTCACTTGCTGTGTCAGTTCATTTTGTTTGTGGTTTGAACTACACCGCTTGATGTTTGCTTTAATTTTGTATAATGGGTTAGTGAAATTTTGTTTTTGGTTTGACAGTTCATTCATTAACCAAAATTATTTAAATTAATTGAATCCTGAATCTTGCGCAACTTGGGCTTTGTTTGAATCTGGAATCATTTTGTTTAAATCTGAAGTATTTTTGCTTGTTGCCATAGCTTTTAAACCTACTGTACTTGTACTTAGTGAAGCACCAAATCAAGCTGTCCACTGAGCTGGGATTGTCACTGGTTCTTGTTGCTGGATTTAGTCCTCTGAGTCAACTTTGGCATTCAAGTACAGGCCATGAAAAAGTTGGTTTGGGGGTCACAGAGCCTCTTGTGTGAAACCTTGCTGGGGGTTTGACCTGTTTGTCTCAAGAATATGAGCCATAGATATAAATTTAACCAAAGCTTTTATCCACAACATACCAGTGACCCCTGTGACAACTGCATGAGTATTGAGCAAAATTCACCTGCCTCAGATAGTTCCATTGCTCTGAAAATTTTGATGGAAGTTTTAATAGATCATTATTGATCTTAGGCCGCTATCATCTGCAGACCTGAAAAATAGGTCAACACTTCCATCTTGACACCAGTTTTCTGAGAGACCAAATTCAGCAATACATCATTATTTCCAGGATCTTGAAATATAATTTATACATAAAACCATGAAAGTATGCTATATTGCCAAGTTTTGGTTTCTCAGAAACCTGGTGTTAGAATTAAAGTGGGTATCATAAAATATAGCCAGTTATAAGTGCTGATACATCTAACTTGCTGTTCTTAAAGACAAACCAATCACATTAATGTATACTTTAAGCTCTATAATTAGCCATGTTAGAAGTAAATTTTGTTAAATAAACACACTTCCCTCTTCTTTTTCAATCCCTACCTTTTAATCATAAATAGGGTTATATTGCTAAAACCCACTAAAATAGCTATATTAACCTACCTCTCTGAAAACACTCAATCTAGCCAGGTGCTCCAATAAAGATGCCAGCTACTTAATGTAGACTAATGGCAAATCTTACCTATTACAGTAGTCTTTAAAGCTATGGCGCTAAGAAAAAAACGCATCTCTAAGTGAAACCAATTCATCTGTAAACAAAACAAACCAGATGCAAACAAGATCAATGCATCCCAGAAGAAATTAGAAGCAAACCCAGATCTCTTATAATTTGATGTAGGTCCACTCCTTCTAATTACATTTGCATCTGATTTTTGAGTTACAGATGGACCTATTTTATTTGCAGATGTGTTGTTTCTGCAAGGGGATATAAAATTTTTCTTGGCGCCATAGCTTTGAAAGCTACTGGGTATAACTAGGTCTGCACAGACGCTAGAATCTCATACTTTGACCCAACTTTGCCATCAGTGGTAGTATCCTTAGCTCCCAATCAAACTTGATTCTAGATTACAGATGCCAAGCACATACCTCTGAAAGTGTATATTACAGGGAGCGGGGACAGATCAGCAGTGATGACTACCTTTTTAAGACAGAAAAGAATCAATATATAGCCAATGATATGCCATACAGTGCTAATGTGAATTATGTGGTTTGAAAGACGGAGTCTATCCATAAAAATAACAGCCTGGTCTCCGTGTAATTTCTCTATTACGCCTTTGGTTAACTTTTACCTAGCTATCCTGGTCATTTCTTGGGTAAACAGTTCTCTGAAAGAGAGTAATCAAATATGTTGCAACATCTGTCCCCTGGGATGCTAGAAGGTGGATCCTTGGGAACTTTCTTGGGGCTATCTGGGATTCAAGATAGATTCCAATCCCTTTGGCTAGGTAGGTGTTATTGGGCTTGACTTCCCTTATGACGCCTGGCCCTTTTAACCCTGGTTCTAATTCATGTATTCATGATTGACTACCCAGATCTTATCTCTAACCTGGAATTGTTTTTCTTGGAGTGATATTGCCTCTTTCTTCACTCTTTTTCTCTCTTTAGCTTCCTGATCTTGTCTGGCTTGTTGTATAGCAGGGTTGCTGATACTTGGTACCTTCTTAGGCAAAGGTAGTTGTGGTCCTAGTTTGGTACTAAAAATAATAGACTTGTACCCAAAAACAAGTACATATGAACATTTACTGCATTCTAGTTGAAACAGGCTCAACACATCACTAGTGCTGTTGAGAGAATATCAGCCCAGAAGTGTGTATCATTGGTGTATAGTCTACTCAGCGCTTCTACAAGGGTGTCAAAAAAATGGGGTTAAACCCCCAGCAAGGTTTCAACTAACCAGTGTTGAGACCAATAATCCAACTTTCCAGTGACCCAAAGCAAAATTTGGAAGTTGAATTGGATTTTCAAGCCTAGTAAAATAAACAGATAGCAATCCCCACACAATGGCTATCTTGATTCAGCGCTTGAATCTTTGCAAAGATCAAGCCACCCCTTAACCATCCAATTGAGTGATCACCATAATCATGTTCCCAATATCTGGATTCACACCAACTAAATATAACAGATATCTCTCAACAGAGAACATTATCTATTCTCCAATCATTTTTTCCTTTGTAACTCTTCTAAAACAGCAAAGTTATGACAAGGGCACTGTTTAATTTTTCTGCTTCCCAATTAGCTTGTGGGGGATAGGGGCTGGCAACTGTATGTTTATTTCATTCTTGGTAAGGTAGAAATTTGTGTCTACAGAGGTTAGCTCTGTTCCTTCATTGCAATCAGGGGTCCAGGCTTTCCAAATTTGGCTATGAGTTAATTGCCTATGGGTTGTCTCTGGTTGTTTCATTGAGTTCAACTGTATCTTGCACTACAGACATCTTGTTGCATAGTTGTGATGTAAATAGCCATATAGTAAGAAGCAGTCTCTGTGTGGTGGGGAATAACCACCTAAATCTGCATGGAGTTGATGATTAACTACCAACAAACCTTCAAATACCTCTTTGTAAAATTTCCAAATGATACACTAGGGTTAAGAAGAATGATTAATCCTTACCCAAAAAAGTCCCAGATAAATGGCCTGAGAGAGAGTCAAAGTGTCATCAGTGTAGAATTTGGGACATTGAGAGGGAGCCAGTGTCTCAGCTTCAGATACAGTGGGGAAAACTCCAAGATTTGAAGGCATTGGATTAACATTGGGAGGAGACAACAACAAAGTGCTGACGGTGGGACCCCATCTTCCTGTGATAATTTGACTGAGAATTGAATTATAGGGGATGTAGCGCAGCAGGCCAACTACAGGATGCACAATAAAATAAAGTTAGACCAGGATAATATTTGATTTTATTTTGAGTAAAGATTTTAGAGGGAGACACAACTCTTAAGAGTTGAAACAATGAAAATTATTCAATATATATCAAAATTTGACTAAGCAATACCACCTGGATCCTTGGCTCCTATTCCTTCTACATTGTCTAGTGAGTACCTGGTCCAGGTTGCAAAGAACCCTTGTGTAACCAACTTCTGACAATTGTTCTGATAAATAAGGTTGTATTGAGTGGCTCTCAGATTGTGTCAATTTATCAGCATCAGCTTGCAAGGGGGAATCAAATCTAAATGGCAAACTGTAGCGGCAGTAGTCCATTTTAAATCAACTGTTTGATTTAAATCTGTCAAGTCAACTTATTTCTTAACAGATTTCCAGTCTTTTGAGCTTTCAGACTTAGGAAAATTATTTCCAGCATGATTGAACCTACTGTGACAATATTCAATAGCTGTAATAATGTACGTTTTGCCTTTGTTGTCTCCAGGAATTGGTCCTACAATATCCAATGACCACACTTTGAAGGGTTGTATGATGAAAACGGGTATTACTGATTTGAGAGGTGCCTTAGAGCGGGCGTAGTTTTCACAGAATTTGCCTTGCTCTAGTACTTCCTTGATATTTTCTAGCATGTTGGGCCACCAGTAGTGTTTCTTGAGTTAATTATGCAAGTTTCTGATACAGGTGTGTCCCAGATCTCTGTGATATCAAAGATTTTGTCAACATTTTGTGTTGACAGTACATAAGGTAATTTATTGCTGCTTGATAATATGTGGTTTAGAGTGCTGTATCTATTTTTGAACATATGTTTGTTATTTTGGGCTTTCTCATGATGTACATTCATTGAAGTACCAAGTAGAAAGCCTTCTTTGAGATTTTCTGTTCTCAACATGGGCCAATAAGGGTCCTAGCTATTGATGCAGAGTAGATTTTTATGGTATAACTGTTGTGTTTAGCTCTTGGAGACACATTCAATAGGACACAGTGGGAAAACTTTATTACAAAAGGTTTGAGGTTTTAAGCTAGCCTTGGGTTAGCCTTCAGGGAAAAATTAAGGATACATCCCTTAATTTTGTGGAATAAACAAATAAGAGTTCATTTTAGAAAAAAGGAAGGAAAAAGCTTGAAGATTATAAAAGCCAACACAAATGTAGATAAAATTGTCTTTTTTAAGAGAAGATTCTACTTGAATAGTAGACAGAGGGTGTTGATCATTCACTAGGTAGACAGTGTGGCTGATGAGGTCATTCTAAACTGAACTTGTACCAGGATCAATCAGGTGCAGGTAGGTTAATCTGGAATGGGTGAGCATTGTTGTCAACCCATTTGAGGAAGGTGGAAAAACTCCAAAATTGAATGCAAATCCAACCAAGTCTTCACAAGTATCAATATTTGAAGCTGTTATCAAATTAACATGAATGGTAAAATTTCTAAAAAAAACCTTGATAAAGTACCTTCTGTAAGTAACAACATACCTGATTCATACTCAATGATTGTGATATACCTATGAATAAGACTAATTTATTCAACTTATCTTCTGGATAGGTGTTGTTGTATCAAAACAGCAGGCTTGACCTGACAGCAAGGTTTGGAGTAAGCGGGTTTGTGACTCGCAATCTAATTATCCAGTCACCTGAAGCCAGACTAGGAAGTGAACTCAAATTTCCAAAATCAACAACATGAACAAATGATGATCCCTTATGGTGGATACCTTGTTTTGGCGCTTGACTCATTATTAGGATCAAGCCACCCCCTTCACCATCCTACTGTGTGATCTGCACAATCATGTTCCTGTTATCAATGACTCACATTAAATATATAAGCACTATCTCTCAATAAAGAATATTATCTAGTTTCTAAGTTTCTCCCCTTGTAACTCTGCTAAAGCATCACAGTTACAACATTGATAGCACAGGTAGGTTCTCCATCCTACCTTATCTTGTAAAATTCCTCCTGTTGCCCTTACTTGCCGCGGCCAACAAATCCTTGATAGAATCATGTCTGGCCTCCCAGCAGACTGGACACTGTATGCACCTGGTATTGAGATACCTGATGGTTTTGTCCTCTACCAGAACATGGTGATACCACTCCCTGCGTTCAACGCTCTGTCTGCCCAAGGGTTCTTCCAGGCTCCCTTTGCCATGCCTTGTGCAACTGATAAAGACACCATGCCAGCCTACGTAGCCCAAAGACTTTGAAGTGCTGCCCTGGAATCCTTTGCCGGGCCAACAACAACAATACTGCTGCATGGATCCAATCTGCCCAAAGCAAACTGGCCCAAATGGAATGCCCACAGAAATTCTGGATTGCAGAGATCTTCATTCAACTGACTCACAACACTGGCACCTGGTGCAACAAGTGGCACAAAGAACACACCAAAAAGGATTGGGAAACTTTCAAACAAGACTTCTTGGTAAGATTTGTGCTTAAGGACACCGCACTAATGACCATACACCAAGTAAAGAATCTAACCCAGACAGGCACAGTAAAGGAACTCATCTGCGCCTACAAGAAACTCCAACTACTCGCACCCTCTGACATGGCTTTTGAAACCCCAGCCTTATACCTCATGTACTACAACACACTCAAGTTGCATGTAATGAGACACATGAACCTAGATCAAGTGACCAATCTACAGAGTCTGTATTGTGAAGCAGAGAAAGCAGAACAAACATCCAATGCTCTCCACAAGGCACAAACCAGGAAACAAGAGAGACCCAAAGACTCTCACCCAGTTGGATGCTCCAGTTGACCACCCCTGGGAACAATGGCAGCAGCATGAACCATAAACCTGCGGGCTCAAATGGACATGTAAACGGGAACAACAGCCAGTCAAACCATACCTGTTTCTGTATCACTGCCACGCAAGGCAATCAAGACAAAGGAAAAGCCCGGGGAGAGCATTAAGCAAGCCAAGCTCTCCCCACACAACTCCTGACTTTCCCAATGATGAGTACTGACCTGAGGACGTGGACCAATGATCCAAGTGCCCTTGGAGGACCTGGTACTGTACACCATTGCCAGGCATCCCAATAAACTGATGTCCTATCATTTCTGTTTTTGTAGTTACACAGGCTCAGCACTCCTGGATTTGGGTGCAGATCAAACCCTAGTCAACAGCAGCTTTGTGGACAAGTTCAAGCTGACCACTAATCCTTTGTGGATTAAAAATGTGGTCCTGGATGATGAACACCACACTGCTGTGACAAAGTAAACCGCCCCATTCTCTGTCATGCTTGAGAACTTCCACTCCACCATCCAAGGTCCCGTCATTAACTTCCCAAAGTTTGAAATTGTACTGGGGTTAGACTGGTTACAAAAGAACAATCCTCATGTAGACTGGGCAACCTCAGTATTGACCATCAAGCGTGAAGGTGTCAATCACCAGATCTACCCTGACTTAGTGGATCAACTCCTACACAATCATGTCTTTGTGTGCATCACAGAGACCCTGGACAAAAAGGAAAACCTGAAGGCAATTAACTGGGACTTCTTCCAGTACAAGATCATAAATTTCAAAGACCACCAGGATACCACTACGCCTCAGGATTGCAAAATTGTAGCCCGCCATCCAGAAATCTTCAAGGAGGCTTTACCCAGGTTGCCTCCAGAAAAGCATATCCAACACTCCATCCAACTCAAGGGAGCTGTACCCAAGGCATGATCCATCTACTGCCTGATCCCAAACAAAGATGACACCCTATATGCTTATCTCAAGAAGGCGTTAGAGAAAGGACTTATCTGCACCTCACAGTCCCCTTTTGTTGCTGCTGTATTCTTTGTAGCAAAGAAAGATGGTACCTTATGCCTGATTACAGACTATTGCGCCCTAAACATAGTCAACATCAAGAATTATTACCCACTGCCGCTCATTGACAACCTTTTCAATGCCCTGGGCGGCGCCACAGTCTTCTCTAAGATTGACCTAACTGCAGGCTACAATCAGATCTGTATCAAAGAGGAAGATATCCCCAAATGGCCTTTTGCACCAAGTACAGCTCCTATGAGTGTCTGGTGCTCAACTTTGGTATGACAAACACCCCATCAACTTTTGTGACCTTCATGAACAAGGTGTTTGCCCCTCACATAGACAAGCACGCCTTAGTCTACCTGAGCAACATTATTGTCTATAGCCCCTTGGTAGAGCAGCACCACAAAGACATGGTGACAGTCTTTGCTACCCTGTCACAATATAAGCTGCTGGTCAACCCTCCAAATGCCAGTTCTTCTGCAAGCAACTGCCTTTCCTAGGACACATAGTCTCAAAGATGGTATTAAGCCTGACAGTCAGAAAATACAGGCCATATTCAAAATGCCACCACCCAAAGACAAGTCAGGACCCCACACATTCCTAGGAATGGTGGTCTACGTACGCTGTTTTATACCTGACTGCAGCATCCTGACTGCACCTCTGTCCGCCATAACTGGCACTGAATCCAAGTTTGTATGGACCCTCAGCGTGACCTTTGTTCTAGGTGTCTCAAGGAAAAGATCACAACAGCACCTATCCTGAAGTAACCCAAACACAATAGGGAATACTAAATGGAAACCAACGTCTCAGACGCATCCATTGGGGGAGTACTACAAATCAAAAGCAATAATGATGACTTCCTGCCTGTAGCCTACAAATCACAGAAACTGACAGATGGCAAGTGACAATACCCTATACATGACAAAGAGTTGTTGGCACTTGTACACTGCCTAGTCAAATGGCGTCTTTATCTAGAGCAACAGGAAGAATTCACAGTGTTGACCAACCACAAGTTGCTCATATATTTCAAACCCCAAGCAAATCTATCCTGTCGTCAGGCCTGCTGGATGAAACTCCTGGAGAGATTCAATATGCTCATACAGTACAAGCCTGGTCCAGAACTTGCCATGGCAGATGCACTCTCACTCCTGTATGTCCAAGCCACAAGAGTAGAGAATGAGCTTGACCTAGACTGTCCCCTCTTGGTACTTTGGACAAAGGATGAAGGTTTCCCTCCTGGCACTACAGACATAACAAAGGAAACAGTCATTAAGAACAAGCACTTATTCACAGACGTGTATGGAACCTTATATCAAAAAATGTCTGATGATACTACCATTCCTTATATCCCCACACATCAGCAAGTTGACACCATCCTACGTTACCATAGAGACCTAGGGCACACAAAAAGCTGCAACCTTTATGAATTCCTCAAGCACAAACATGGTGGCCAACCCTATACCAGGACGTCCAGGAAGTCTTGGACCAATGCAAAGTAAGTGAGAAATTTTCAAAAGGCAAAACCCCATCTAAGTCAGTACTACCTATTTGCACGTAACTGCCCTTCAAGGTGTGGGCCCTAGACATTGTGGGACCCATGCCAGGAAAGCATAATGAGAAAAAGTACATCATTACCACAATAGACTTTGCCACACAATGAACAGTGGCAAAAGCAGTAAAAACACATACTGGCAATGATGTGTGGGAATTCATAGGGAAGGAAATAATCAGCAAGTTTGGAAATCCAGAACTCCTGATAACCAACAAAGGAAAAGAATTGACCTCTAAAGATACTAATTTGTACCTCATCAAGAATGAAGTCAAGCACACAGTGACAACACCTTATCATTCTCAGGCCAACAGACATGTGGAATGGCTAAATGGCAGCCTCATGCAAGCCTTGGCTAAGCTCACTGCTGGGAGACCTGAGGACTGGTATAAGCAGCTACCAACTGCACTACTTGTATGCCAGACTTGTGTAAACAGATCCACTGGGAAAAGCTCTTTTGAATTAGTATATCTCACACAGCCCAATATCATCCAAGCATTGTCAGGACCCAAGCTGGAAATTTCAAGCAAGGTTCCCCTGCTCAGATTCCCAGGTCATAGAGGCCAACAACAATCAAACAGAAAGAGAAAATAAGTGTCTAAAGAAGACATTTGTCTCAATCCAAAACAGACACAAGGTTGGCAACAAAGTTTGGATCATGATCATTGACAAAAGTAAACTACAACCAGAGAAAGCAGGCCAGGTAATCATCCTAAAGGTAAACAAGAATAACACTTACCTTGTGCAAGGACTTGAGAAATGTAAACAAGACAAGGTCCTCTACCATGATTGCCTGAGACCCTGCAAGGCAAGACAGAAACAGTGTGAGACTTTTCTACTTGCCACAGAACAACAGTTAGTCCAGTATGGCGCCTGGGCTCCTGAAAACCTCCCTGACAACCTGCCCCCAGAGGAGGACAAACTTCAGTTGGAGGGGTGTCAAAACAGCAGGATTGACCCTCCAGCAAGGTTTGGAGTAAGCAGGTTTGTGACCTGCAATCCCATTATTCAGTCACTTGAAGCCAGACTAGGAAGTCAACTCAAATTTTCCAAATCCAACAACATGAACAAATGATGATCCCTTACATTAGATACCTTGTTTTGGCGCTTGACTCATTATTAGGATCAAGCCACCCCCTTCACCATCCTACCGTGTGATCTGCACAATCATGTTTCCGCTATCCATGACTCACATTAACTATATGATCACTATCTCTAAATAAAGAATATTATCTAGTTTCTAAATTCCCCCTTGTAACTCTGCTAAAACAGCACAGTTACGACAGTTGTGTTTTGAAGAGCACTAGGGACTTGTGATCAGTTGAAACTCTAAATATCTGTGCCGTTCCCAAGCAAAAACATTATTTCATCAACAAAGAACATTTGCTACCAATTATTTATTGTCAATGGGGTACCTCTGTTCACCATCCACAAATTTACTTGGTTCATATTTAGCCAGGAGGAGACCCTTGCATGTTTTCTGTATTCTGAGCACTCAGCCAATTACATAGTCAGGATCATATGTTTCCAGTTTGTTGACCCCTTCAATATTAGGGTATTGTAGGATGGGGTGGTAACCATTTGTTCCTTTTGTTGTTGGAAATTCTTCTCTCTTAGTGGTATCCACATAAATTCTGTTATTTTTCCAGTGATTGTGGACAGGGGGGAGTTAGGGCTAACCAATCAGGAATGAACCTCCTGGCATGCACAGCCATTCCCAAGAACTCTCAAAGTTCACTCTTGTTATGCAGCGCCAGAATGTTGGGTATGGGCCTTATCTTTTAAGGATATGGGTTGATTCTGTCTTTTCAGATGATATTTCTTAGGGAGGGTATTTCTGTGGAGAAGAACTCACATTTGGATGGTTTAGCTACTATCTGGTTGTCCTGTAGGGTGGTGAGTACCATGGGAACATCTTTCTAGTGTTGCTCCTTAGTTGGGCCATATATGACTATATCATCAAGGTATAATCTAACATGCTTCACAACATGTTCTTTATAAAACTTAATTTATGAATGTCACAAAGGTACTGGGGGCATTGGTTGTACCAAAATCAAGCACAACACATTTAGATAACCCATATTTAGTCCTGAATGCTGGCTTTAAAATGTTTTCTAGTTTAAACCAGGATTTGATGGTATCCTGAAGTTAGGTCAATCTTTGTGAAGAATTAAGACTCTCTAAAAAATCAAAGAGCTCATTGATTAGAGGCAGGGGATACCTGTTCTTAATTGTGACCTTTTTAAGAGCTCTGTAATTATTGAAAAGACATCAGCCTCTATCTTTCCTAGCTTCAAAGAGGACATCTGCACCAAAAGAATATTTGGATGGTCTGATGAGTCCTTTTACAGAGCTTTGTCTAGGTACCCCTTTAGTGTGTAATCTTGTTGTGGCGTTAACTTTTAGATGGATCAAGCTTTAGGAATACTTCCTTTTAAATCAATTTTGCGTCAAATACCCCTGTCAGGTGGTTACCCTGGCATTTTTTCTTGGAATGCAGAGAGAAGTTCTTAGACAAATGCTGGAGTATAGGGGGTTGTTCATGCAAGGCGTCACCATTTTTTGGAATGGATCATCTTGTAGGTTGTTGTAAATTGCTCCAATAAAGCTATTTTGATATGGCCTTCAAATCTCAATACATGCAAAGACTTGGGTGGATTCACGTTTGAATCCCAGAGCTCCCCCTTTCTGTAAATGGGTCAGCTTCAATATCCACCCATTCCAGATTGTGCTACCTTAGATATTTGGGTCCTGGTGCAATTTCAAACCCAACCAGCCCCCTAGTCTATCTAGTGAAAGATCCCTGCTCCAAATCTATTGTATAAGTAGAACTTTCTCTCTAAATAAAGACAGCTTTATCTACATTTGTGCTGGCTTTATATAATCTTCAATCTTATCCCTTCCATTTACACTAAAAGGAAACTCTCTTTAACCTTTTCAAGAAACTAGAGCATGCCCCTCAATTTTGCCCAGGAGGCTAACCTAATGCTAGCGTTGAACCTCAACTCTTTTGTTTTAAAGGGTTCTGCTGTGTCCTCTTGGATGTTGCCCCCAAGAGCTGAACACAGCATGGGTACAGGTATTCAAATCAACCTTGCCAGCATCCATTTCTTCTCCTGTTTCTGTGATCTTCACAAATACATGGTCTCTTGTGAGGATCTGGGGGTGGGGTATGCATGGTGGTGCACTTCTCCCCACTTTATGGTGAGCGTGACGCTGTCCCAACCAATGTGAGGGTAAGTCTTCCTCATCCAGTCTAGGCCCAGCACTACATTGTACTTGGGTACTGGGATGATATGGCTTTTAAGGGTAGTCTGTACATCCCCTATCTGGGCCAGGAAGGGTTTTGCCTCTATCTTAACTGGGGTACTCATGTTGTCTGCCATTAAGCACTTGCTTTAAATTGCTCTTGGTTGCAGGTAACCTCATGAGGTTGGCAAGTCTCTAGTCAATGAGGGACAGGTCTTCTCCAGTGTCAAATAATGCTGTGGCTTGGTATCTGCAGAAGCAGAAATAGTAAGCAAGGAGTTTATTTCCAGTTTGGGAGGCAAACTGTATAGGATTGTTGGAGGGACTTGAATCATGGTGATCAAATACATGTCCTGTTCACTGTATGAGTCCTGTAAAGTGGGGAAAGGCGGCTTGCCTAAGCACTCCCCTGAACATTCTCTCCTTGGGTGCAGTGCCAGTACTCACCTGGTTTTCCTGAGCTGAACTATTTCTGTCTTAAGGGGGAGGGTTATTGGGTTGGTCTGTTTGTTTATTGGTATGGGTGTCTTTTCTGGCTGAGAGACTCTCCTTTTGCTTATTGGTTGCATGTAGGTTGTCAGACCTTTGAGAAGATTGCTTTCCTTCTGAGGGCATATCATGGACTTACACATTGGCTTGTATCAAACTGACATCTAATGTGGGTTGGGAGATGGTTAAGAAGTCCAAACATGGGTCAGCCCCAGCAAAGTTGATGGTGTCAGGAGCTCAATCATGTATGTCCTTGTATGCCACAATATATCTTCTGATGGTTCCTGTCATCTTGAAGGTTCTGAGCTCTGTCATGATCACAACATCAGAGTTCTTTATGGCAAACATTTCAAAGAAGGGTTTCTTGAACATATCCCAGTCTTTCTTGTGGTTGGGGTGTTGTTCAAACCAGTCACTAACAGCCCAGGAGGCTGCCCCAGTAACTCATAAGGAAATTTCACTAGCCAAGAGCCTTCAGGGATAGCTAACTTGTGTGAACTTGTTTTGGATGCTTTGGATCCAGAGGTTGGCACTTTCTTTGTGTAGTCCTGAGAACGTCCCAATTTCTGCTGAGTTGAGGCATTTGAATACAATGTTGGGTATTCCATGTACATCATGGGGCTTGTCTGGGTAGTGTTCCAATTAGGATTCAAACTGTTTGATCCATGTATAAGATGGGTGTGTGATAAGAGTACCATCAATTAATGATCAGTTGGTGAATTACCTAGGGAATTACTTTGTGGAGGGAGTAATTGTAGATGTTGCAACACTAATAAGGGGACACAAAAGGGATTTGGCTAAAGACAATCTAAGTTGAGAAAATAAAGGATTCTTATGCCATGAGAAGATGTCTATTGGGAAAAAGGGGTAGGAAATGTGGCAGTGATCTGGGTAAGGATTGTCAGTTTAGGATAAGGGCCATTTCTGGGTTCTTGGTTGTAAATGAAGCTCACTTCTCATAAAGAGATCTGAGATCCCACCTTTTCGGAGGAGTTAGAGAAGTATGGCATTAGATTCTGGCATGGGGTGGCTCAGTGAGCGTCCCCTGGGAATTGTGAGATATATTACCAACTTGATTGTTGAAGCTTTGGCTGGATCCAAAGTTCAAGTCATAATGTAGTTAAAGAACAGTGTTAGTTGTCCTTGGAATTTAACTAATAGTCAAAATCAAGTATATGTACTTAAATAGGGTTATAGGTATGAAAAGGATATGCTGCGATGTAAGATGCTTCAAAATCAAAGGATGAACCGAAACCGGTCTGCCTTTCCGATTTCACGATTGAAGCTTGGTGCTGAGCCATCGTTCACGGATAGCTTCGTGTTTTCTTTTGCAAGGCAGTATCGCAATATGAGGGCAGTGGAGATAGTTAAGAGATGTAGACTCATGCAAGCCAAGTGGGAAACGGTGTATATGGGACCATCTGAAGGGTAGTAGAGCTGACCAGCAAGAATGGCTCCAGTGTTCCCTGCCATGGTGACAAGGGCCGAGGAAGTAGCGGAAACCGTTGAGGATGCCATTAAATTGTTGTTGGACCACGAGAGAACAATAGAGAGAGTTGCTCCTGTACCGCTTGTGACAAAAATCAACAGAATATACTTATGTACCAAGGTTTTTAAAAGAACCAGCAGCAGAAAACAAACAGAAGCAAATAGAGAACAAGCCACGATGTGATATCCCCTCTCCTTCATGTAGTCGGAGTGAGCTGCAACTGCCAAAGAAAAAAGAAAAGCAATGGCGTATGGCGGGATGGTCAAGAGCATCGTTTTGACAAGAGAGAACCCAAAGCTATTGACGATAGTTGGCATCAGCAAAGCCAGCGCATACATACATGAGTAGCATCCACCGTTACATAGCATATAAAGGAAAGTCTTGTAGTCACGCAAAGTGACAAGAACATGTCCGAATTGGATCTTTTTAACCTCAACATCCACAAAACTATCCTTCAGGCGCTGATTGATGAATCTTTTCTCCTTCTCACTAAGCCACGTCGCATCCATAGGAGTATCGGGGAGCGCAAACCAAGTCACTACTCCCAATACAACTGTCGGCAGACCTTCAAGGATAAATATCCACTGCCACGCTGCTAGTCCCAGTGTACCATCCATGTATTTGATGCCATAAGCTGCAAACCCACCCACAAACCCAGCAACCATTGATGCACAAAAAATATAGGCAAGACGTACCCCCTGCTCCTGCCGCGTATACCAGAAGCTCAAAATAAATACAATCCCCGGAAACAGCCCTGCTTCTGCCACTCCCAGGAAGAAGCGCGCTGCAAACAGGCTGCGGTAGTCGGTGACAGCTGCCAAGCACATTGTCACCATTCCCCACGTCACCATGATACGGGCAATCCATACCCGGGGGCTGGTCTTCTTCATCATCAAGTTGGATGGCACTTCAAACATGACATAGCCAATAAAGAAGATGGAAATGGCCCAAGAGTACTGGGACGACGTAAGATGCAAGGCCTTCTCCAAGCCATAGATGCGGGCATGGCCAATGTTGACACGATCAAGGAACGAGAACACAAACAGCAGCGCTAGAAACGGAATCAATCGCAAGTCCATCCTCCTCACCAGCTGCTTCTCCTCCTCCTTTGTCATCTCCACTCTTGCTACTTTTGATTCCATCTTTGTTTGAAAGGATATGACTTGAGAGTCAAACACCACCTGATCTATATTACTTTGACCTGTAAGCCAAATGTACTTTAAGCTCAACAACCAAGCACTTAAATCCCTTTGTTGATTGCAGACATGTGACTTTGTAGCACAATTCCAGCATGATTTGGCGTCAATGTTCCAAGGAAACTCTATCTAGAACTCAAAATATATCAATCTATTTCCGCAGAAGGGGGTTTCCCTAATTCACCACACCGCTTTGTAAGATATCACAATAGCCCACTCTGTTTACTACAAAAGCAAACAATAATTTAACGGGATCCAATAGCACACTCCAGAGTTTAGAAACGCAGTCTGGTTTAACATCAAACGAAACAACTTAATTTCCAAACCAATCTCAAGTCACCAGTTAAGTTAGAATGCTGCAGCCTTGAACGGATCTAATAGCCCATAGAAACTACCCCAACCATGTAAAGCGTAACTATGTATAAACAGAGTACCAAGGGGTAGATTAGGCCAGTTAAGATATTTATTTGGAGGAAGCGATCAATTAACTGGAAATACGATTTCCAGGGTTATAAGTGTTGAATAATAATGAGGCACGGTGACTGTTCTAAATTAGATTGGCTCCTTATTAAAAATTAGCTGTTGACTTCTTGCCCCTAGTAAAGATGCTTTACCCCATCTGCAGGGCTTTTTTTTGTAAATTGTAAGCCTTGAGAAATAAATTAGGCAGGCCGTGAGGTTTTTTATCGGTGTAACCTGAGATACACGAATCACCGATATGTAACGGTGAACTTTGAGGACGAAACTGGGACCTTCAAGGGAAACTGGAATTTTAATTGTTTTAGAACTGAGGGAGATTTTTTTAGAATCTTCAGTGGAGAAATAGCTAAAATTAAGTAATAACTGACACTAAAAAAGGAAATATAGGACTTCAAAGAGGATAATGAATACCTTCAAGGCCAAAAAACATCCATCCTTAATAAATTTAGTAAGATCCAAATTTTAATCACAGTATAGTAAAAAGTGAAGGTGCTCTGAAACACCATATAAAAATTAAATACTGCTGTGACGAGCCAAATCCCTAACATATCAGATAGTCCTCCCAACTTGACTCAATATGTTGCCTAATTTGGGCAACTGTTCATCCTTGCCGCTCAATCAGAACCACAATGATTACTACAGCTAGTAATCCACATATACTGTCCAAATAAGATCACTCACATGCTATTGAAGATCAACCCTAAGAACACCTTTTCCATATGCCACCCCCTGGCCGCCTTGTACTGGGTATAAATCCCTCTTATCTTCTTCAATAAAGATTATCATAAATAAAGTTTCTCTTCCCCTCCTTTCTGTAACTTCAGCTTTCAGCATATTCACAACAATGAAACTTATTGGAAGTATTAGCAACAAGCTGAATTGTTGAAAATCAATCCAAAATAGTATCATATAAAAAAATAACCCCCAAATAATAATAAAGCTGCAATTGGTTGCCCCAAATAAACCAGAAGGATCAGCAAGATAAAGGTTTAAAATAAAATAAACAAGCAATTGCTTGACATCTTTGATCAATTCCTCGGGAGTATTTTTTTAGAAGTGCCTTGATCTATCAAGTCAAAGGTGGCTACCCTGCTAGGACCAGCCCCTTACTCCTCAGAAGAAATATTCTTCCCAAATCACATAATCTACTCATACACTATGCAGGATATTTTTAGCCCTAAACACCTATTATTTATCTCAAAAAACTTACCAATCTCATTCAATTTCCTCATAATATGTGCATTAAAAAATAATGTTGACAGAAGGGTTAGCACTGGTAGGTTAAAAAACAGAAGGCAACTCCTAAACCCCATGGCAAATGGCTGTAGCTCGATATTGATTTATATTTTTCAGAGGGACCCCAAGCTATTTCTGAATCAAGCCATAAAACTCCTCAGTCATAACAATACTTGGGGTTTCAGGCATACCGTGTGCCTCTGAATTGATGAGCCCATGTCTCTTGTCAGCATTATATCCAATTGTAGAGCCAGCAATGGAATAACCGTGATGATTTTCCATGTAGTCTCACAATTGTATCAACAATAACCTGATTCCTATCTCGTATCAATGACGCTACCTTATATCTTTCAACAAATTTAATTTCTAATCCAGGATCATTACATCCTTTGGGGAAAGGCTACAAAGGTAAAAAGGGCAAGCACAGGAGAGGTTAGGATACCGTAAAGGGGCAAAGCTGGTCTAGGCCCAGCTCAGCCCTTTCACGACATCCTGTCAAGATATATATTTTTATCCTAGCTGAAAGACCCTTTATATTTTTTAATCAGTATCTTTTTACAGCCCCTATTCAATATTATATCTAGTAAAATTAAAGGTGTATCAGCCAGGCTCTCAAAAGAGTGCATATGTACTATACTCAGCTTTACTCTTCTATGACTGCCTGCTGGTATGTGCTTTTGTTCTTGTAGCTGATGGGTAGCTTTTTTAAAAGGTAGATGTGGCAGGGTATTTCAGTGATATATTTTTGAAATGATTATTAACTTTTATCAGAAATAGGTTGGTATAAGAAAAGGTGTATCAGGCAACCAACCAAAATAGCAGAGCTGTGCTACGCTCAGCTTCACTCTTTAACAGCAGTCTTCTGGGATGTGGTTCTAGTTTATAGCTTGTCAAGATTTTGGGGTCTTGAGGAATTGTGTTTATTAAAGGACATGGTAATGTGAGTGTTGATAGGGGACTGTATAAAAACAGTCTGTAGCTACCAATTGGGTCTTAGGTGAGGCTACGGCCTGGCGGTACTCTAAGTCTGTAGGAAAAAACACACAGGTCTGAAAGTAGAAAGTGACAAGCTCTACTTGGATACTTCTGACTACTAGGCTTTGGCTAGTAGTGATACAGTGATAGAGATTCCTTAATCCTTATCTTCAAGGGTGAATATTCTGCTCAATCTCTAATCAGGAGAGCATATTATATAGGGTGGATAAGCCCTCTTGCCAGATTGTAGTCTGACGCATCTAACTCTTACTAGTCAGTCTATCTGTTCCCCAGACTGCTAGTTTCAGCCCCCAGAGCTAGGCAGCCATGCCGGTCAGGCATGGGACTTCAATAGATTACCAGGCCTCAGCTTATCTCATCAGTGTATTGGCGGCATCTGGTTTATAGTTTATGTATATGCAAGTTTAGTTACCCTATCTACTGGGATTTTGCATCATGCATTCATTCAGCTGAACAGTCTTCTATATTGGTCATGGAATTTGAGGTATCTACAGTGCAAATGTTTGGCGTCAACCATATTGCATTGATATTCCTGATGTTGCAACATCTTTGATTACTCCCTCTTGGGGAATTAACGCCCTGAGTAAATCACTGAGCGGCTCACCAAGTGGTTCACTGCCCAGCCAATAAGCAGTGGCACCTTTATCAGTTAACCATCTATGACAGGGATCCCTCAATCCAGGTCCTGAATGGAACACAGCTTGATTAAGCCTCGTGACTCAAGAGGAAAATTACTCAGATAAACCCCATGACCTCCATGACGTATATGGACAACATGTGGCTTGTCATGATACTATATATTAAGCTATATTCATATTCAATAAAGTATCATTCTCTTCTTAATTCTCCTCTTTATTTTGTTTATTATACTTCCCAGAAGTATATACTCAACAGTGGTAGCACAGGTAGGTTATCCATACCTACCCAACTCAAAGGAAAAATTCCTCCCAAGAAAAGAATCCAAGCAATGTCACTCCCTAACAGTTGGAGGGATTAGAAAGTAAGACAAGACGTCCCCCCTGGACTTGTCATCTACAATAATCTTCTTGTACCCATCAACTAGTACAACACCCTCAAAACCCGCAGTCTGTTCCCTACCATGCCAGCCACAACAGTGTCTACAAAACCTGAGATACCCAACATTGTGTTTCAACGCTTATGTACCGCTGAGATTGGCGCCTTTGCAGGACTACGCTGTGAGAGCGCCTCTCTTTGGATCAACAGCATTGAGAGCAAGTTCAAACAAGTGGAGTACCCCCAAAGACTCTGGGTTAGCAAAATTGCCCTCCGCGTCACAGGGACTGCCTTGCGCTTTGCTACCAAATGGCTAGCTCAACATCCTGACCAGAAGGAAAACTGGGAAGTGTTCAAGGCCACATTCCTCAGAAAGTTCTCCATGAAGGATTCAGATTGTATTAATCATGACTGAACTTCAAACCTTCAAAACGACAGGAACCATCAAGGAATACATTGCCGCATATGAGGGACTATGTGACTGTGCGCCCAGCACCATCAATTTTGATGAACCTGGACCACGCCTGGACTTCTACAATGGCCTTCCCACACATATCAGACAACAGTTTGACATGACCCGCTGCAAGAACCTCAAGGATGTATTCCTAGAAGGAAAACGCGCAGCTCAGATGTCTGACAATCTACACGCCACCAACAAGCGCAAGGAAAACCCTGCAGCTAATAGAGAGCCTCGCCCCAACAAGCAAAACAACCGAGCCAACAATACCCAAACTTGCAACGGGAATCACATTGCACAAGCCAACCAGGCTAGCACTGAAGATACCAACAAGGAGGGAAAAGCTCAGGGGAGTGCTTAGGCAAGCCGCCCTCCCCCTCTTCACAAGACTTGTACAGAGAACAGGACGTGGACTCCATCACCATGATCCAGGTTCCCTCCAGTGACCCTATCCTGTTTGCCACCCAATCTGGAAATAAACTCCTTACCTATCCTTTCTGTTTTTGAAGATACCAGGGCACAGCGCTATTCAACACTGGAGCCAATCAATTGCTTATTAACAAGAGTTTCACAGACCTCATGAAGTCACCTACCATTTGAAGTAACACCAAAAGAGTCATCATGGCAGACAACCACAGCACACAGTTAACTGTGAGACCAAACCTTTCTGGGCCCAAATTGGAGATGTCTAAACAACAATTAGTGGCCCCATCATCCCAATCCCAAAATACAACATCATACTTGGATTAGATTGGATGCAAAAGACAAAACCTCACATAGACTGGGACAGTGCCACCCTCACAATCCAACAAGGAGAAGTCCACCATTACGTGTACCCAACACACCTTGACACTCTCATGAGGGACCACATATTTGTAAAGATCATGGAAACGGAGAAAGAATCTGACATTAGCAAAATCAATTGGAGCACATGTACATATAAAGTCATCCACTTCAAAAACACATAAATTCAACACAAACAGAACCCAATTAGAAACCAGCTAGTCAATGAGTTTCCCTCTGTATTCCAAGAATCACTACCTGGACTGCCCCCTGATTGGGGTATCCAACATGAGATTGACTTAAAAGATAGCGTTCCTAAGACATAACCCATCTAACACCTCACACCACAAGAAGATGGCGCTCTGAAAGCCTACCTTGACAAAGCACTCAAGAAAGGCCTCATCAGACCTTCAAAATCACCCTTTGGTGCCGCTGTCTTCTTTGTGGCAAAGAAAGACAGAGGCCTCTGCCTGGTCACAGACTACAGGGCCCTCAACAAGGTCACAATAAAGAGCAGGTATCCCCTGCCCCTAATTGATGACCTTTTTGATGCCCTGGGGGGAGGTCCCAAATCTTCACAAAAATTGATTTGACAGCAGGATATCACCAAATTTGCGTGAAACCTGAAGACATTCCAAAGACTGCATTTTGGACTAAATATGGATCCTTTGAATGTGTTGTTATCAATTTTGGCATGACAAACGCTCCCAGTACCTTTGTAACTTTCATGAATGAAGTATTCAAGGAACACATTGGGAAAAGAGCAATCATCTACCTAGACAACATCATCATCATCTATAGTCCCAACCACAACAACACTGGGAAGACGTCCATGCAGTCCTCCGTACCCTGTAAGAAAACCAACTAATTGCCAAACCGTCCAAATGCAAATTCTTCTCAACTGAACTCCCCTTCCTTGATCATATCATTATCAAGGACGGTATCAAGCCCAATCCAGACAAAATACGCGCTATAACAGAGATGCCAGCCCCAAGAAACAAGAGAAAACTCTGCACTTTCCTTGGAATGGTAGCTTATGTACACAGGTTCATCCCTTACTGGGGCGCCCTGACAGCCCCCTATCAGCCATCACTGGGGGAAAACCAAGTTTGTCTGGACACCTTATAAGATCAACATTTCTGCCAGCTAAAAGAGCGCATGGTCACCGCCCCATCTTGCAATATCCAAACCGTGGGGGTATCTATGAGCTAGAAACCAACGCCTCTGATTATGCCATAGGAGGAGTCCTCTGTATCCAAACGGCACAGAAAGACTTCCTCCATGTAGCATATGAATCCAGGAAGCTATCAGACAGCAAAGAAAGATACCTTATACACAATAAGGAGTTGGTTGCCATCATACACTGTCTCATAAAATGGCAATGTTATCTAGAAGGAGCTCAGACTTTCAAAGTACTCACCAACCACAAGTTGTTGATATTCTTTAAAACACAACAACACCTGTCAAGAAGACAAGCTGAATGGATGAGTCTCATACAGAGATACCCCATGCAAATTAAATACAAGCCTGGCAGAGAGATGCTTACTGCAGACACCCTATCAAGGCTATACAATAAACACATCCTCCGCACTGATGGTGACCCCAACTGGCCTATGTTAATCATGGGGAATCTTCAGGAAAGTTTCCCACCTGGCACACCAATGGACATCCAAGAGAAAGTCCTCAAGAACAAACATCTGTTCAGAAACGTATATGGTACCCTCCACTGAATCCTTCCAAATGGTGACACAGTACCCTATGTTCCATCAACACAAAAAATTGACACAATCCTTTGTTATCACAGAGACTTGGTACACACCTGTACAGAAACTTACATGAATACCTCAAGACTTGCTACTGGTGGCCCAACATGTTAGATGATATCAGAGAAGTACTAGAACAATGCGAGGTCTGTGAAAAGTACACCCAAACCAAAGCTCCACTCAAATCAGTAGTACCTGTATCTATCACACAGCCCTTCAAGGTATTGTTGTTAGATATTGTGGGACCTATGCCTGGTGAAAGCAAAGGCAAGAAGTACATCATCACAGCCAATGACTATGCCACAAGATGGCCTGTAGCACAAGCCACAAAGGAGCATAAAGGCAACAATGTGAGACAATTCATTAGTAAGGAGATCATAGCTAAGTTTGGAAAGCCTGCCCTCTTAATCACAAACAGAGGCACTGAACTCAAAGCTATTGACACCAACATATAAATTGCCAATAATGGAAGAAAACATGTCACAGCCAGCCCATATCACCCCCAAGCAAATGGACGCGTAGAACAACTAAACGGCTCTCTAGTAGAAGCCCTCAGTAAGTTATCTGCCAATAATCCAAAAGCCTGTTTTGACATGTTACCAACCGCCCTTATGGTCTGAAGAACATAAGTCAACCGCAATACAGGCAAAAGCCCCTATGAACTTGTCTATGGCCAGAAACCTTCACTTGTCAGTAATACAACGGGACCACAACTGCCACTTCCCAAGAAGATTCCAGACAGCAATGACCCAAAAGTACTACAAGCCAGAAAGGACCAAGAGACAATGGAACAACAAAGGGTTCAACGTGAAGCAATCCCATTACAACAAGAAAGGTTTCAAGTCAGAGACAAGATCTGGGTTGTCAACCACAACCAACACAAATTAGACCCAGGATTGCGCGGACCAGGCATTGTCATGGAGGTGAAACCCAATAATATGTACCTCATCAAAGGGATTGGAGCTCAAACCAAACTAAAACATATGCACCATGATTGATTCTGTTTGTGTAAGGCAAGAGCAGCCCAACAAAATTCAAGACACCCTGTCCCTAACGCCAAACTGGATCAGTACTAGGCCTGTGTACCAGATACCCTCAAGAAGGTTCCCAAGGCTCCGCCTTCCAGCACCCCAGGGGGAGATGCCGCAACATCTTCAATCATTCCCTCTTGGGGAACTAACACCCCAAGTAAATCACCGAGCGGCTCAACAAGTAGTTTATCACCCAGCCAATAAACCAGTGGCACCTTTATCAGTTAACCATCTATGACAAGGATCCCTCAATCCAGGTCCTAAATGTAACACAACTTGATTAAGCCTCGTGACTCAAGAGGAACATTAATCAGATAAACCCCATGGCCTCCATGATGTATATGGACAAAATGTGGCTTATCATGATACTATATATTAATCTATATTCATATTCAATAAAGTACCATTCTCTTCTTAATCTTCCCCTTTATTTCATTTATTATACTTCCCAGAAGTATATACTCAACACTGAGAATTCCATCTTATTGGCTGTTTAACGTTCTGTGATTGTGACCTGGAATATTAAGCCTGTTTCTTCAGGTTTGATCCAATGAGTTGGCCACTTTTGGATCAGGATCAATCTTTAGTAATTATCAATGTACTTCTAGCCGTACCCAAGGAGCATGATAAGTTAATGCTTCTACAATTAAGCCAGCGGAATGGCAATTGGTTGTCTACCCAATAAACCAAGATAAAAAATGGTCAAGTCCATTACATTATTCTGGAGGCTTGGCATTTCCCCTGGCTATACTGGACCATATATTCTTCCCTTGACCAGAGACCTTGAAAATATGGATAACACATCAAACTACTCCAACTATACTAGCAAGACAGAAAAAAGACAGTACATTGTGGAGATGTCAGAGGAGGAGCTCATGGTGTTATACAACCTTTCACTTAAGGCCAGACAGGCGTTGATCCGGGGACTTTGAGATGGTGGTTCAGAGTTGGCGTTTACTGGGTTAGAAGACCCTTTTCAGTTGGATGCACAGGAAGACAGCAAGCATTTGGAGGGGACTGACACAACTGCTTCAGGGAAGCGTTCTTTAGAGGAGCCAGTCAATAAGCGTTTGCCAAAGCAGTCTACCTGGGCTTCCAGTCAGGCCACAGAAGGGCAAGAATTAGTTGTGACCCCAGCTCAAGATTGTTATGTTGCTTTTGGAGGAACCTAAGAGTCTGTGTTCACGCAATTCTGTCTGGGAGAGGAAGGCTTCTCTGTGAGGAATCTGTTTTAGGTGAGGATATCATTCCTCTGTTTCTTTTTGTGGTAACGCAGAAGCGTCCTCAGGTTGATATGAAGAAGCAGATTCAGAGAACAGCCAGTGGTTTCTACGCAATAGAAGACTTGTCCTCTTGACAGGCTGCTTTGCAAGACCTGACCAATCTTCTAGCGGATCCAGCAACTGTGAGGGCAGTGGACATGCCAATTTTGGGGTTCATCCTTGATTTTGCCTTCAAAGTTCTCAACATCTGGATTTCCCCTTTAGATCCTTTTCCCAAGGTGTATAGTTTCTTGGGAGTCAAAAACTCTGATTCACATGACAGCTGAATTTTTTGGGTTGCTAGGATGGCCTGGGAGGCACTTCATTGTGGCAACAAGAAGCTGGCTCTTTGAGGAATGGCCTTGTGTGGGGATCTTCTCTTGACTCTGGACCTTTGTCTGCCTATGGGGACGTTTGACAATATGGAGGCACACTGGTAAAAGTATTGCAACAAGATAGGTGGTATTCAAGCTCCTTTTCCGCAAATCTATTGATATATCTCTGACGTCATGCTTGACTGCATGGTCCTTTCATGCTGCTTCCCTCTGGACGCCGGGCTTTGGCAATTGGACGCCCAGCAGGCCTCTAGTCCCCTTCCGCTTGTTCAGTACTCCCAGCAGCCAATAGCAGTTTGTAAAGTGTGGCTGCAGATTGCCACCTCTTTTTTTGTCAGAGGTTGTACTTTTCCTTTTGTTCCTGTCCAAAGCGTGGCTCAGTTGGGAAGACGGCGCCAGTCTAAGCAGGTCCAGGAGAAGGTGGTGGAGCGTCAAACTCCAGTGAGCCAAGACCTTAGCAACAATGGATAGACTGAAGAGGACAAGTATGAGGACAACAAGGAGGATGAAGGCTCAGAATATCAAGAAGGCAATCCTTAGCCATCTAATAAACACCTATATTTACAATTATATTTTTAGTTTACGTATATAAGTTATAAGGGTTAATTGTTGTCAATAATAGGCATAAAAAAGAAGGGTTTAAGGAATCTGGTGTGTACTTGATTTATGAGTTGTCCATCTGCCAGATTCTTAATAGTATATGCGTCCTGTGAGGTTTTTTCTATAGCCTCAAAAGGACCCTTTCATAAGCTATCCAACTTATGGGATTGGCCCACAACGTTGTTGTGGTATGAAACCTGACTTCCCACTTTGAATTCTATTAAAGGACAGCGCTTTGCATTATTGGCTATCTGGCCCTTTGTTCTGGACAGGGAGGTTTCTGAGAAAGCTTCAGCTTGAAGCTTGATTAGCGTCTTGGCTAACTTAGTTAGGTACTGCTGATAAGTCATATCTTTGGGATTGCCCATGGCAGAGTACAGGAATGGCAGAATAGAAGGGTGGCCTCCATATACTAGCTGGAAGGGCAAAAATCTAGTGGTGCTGTGGATTGATATGTTGTAGTCAAAGATCACAGCAGGCAGGAACAGGTACCATTCTGAGGTACAGGTATCTGCTAGTTTTCTCAGGATGGAGAGTAATGCTACATTCACTCTCTCCACCATACCTTTTGACTCAGGATGGTTTGGAGTGGAGAGGACTCCCCTCACGCCCATGAGCTCATTCAGCTTGGGAATGACATTGTCAGTGAAATTAGTGCCGTTGTCTGTGAGGATGAACTGAGGACATCTATGTCAATGGATGATACACTCTAAGATGAAGGTGGCTGTTGCCTTGGTGCTTACTCTCTTTAGTGGCTTGGCTTTGACCCATTTGGTTAAGTGATTGATGGCCACTATGATATATTGAAGGCGTCCTACTGTTGCAACTGAATCAATGAGGGTCCAGTACTTGGAATTGGGGAAGACAACAGTCCAATAGGAAAGGACAGAATACTAAGAATAAGGTATTGTTTATTGTAGGATATTGTGGTTAATATACTAAATGGGGAAGCCACAAGGCCACAAGGGGGTGGCATAGTGGGGAGTTCCATGTAGGGTTTGGAGCCAAGTAATAACTTGTGCGGGGATCAGCGGGTCAAATTGGCAACACTCCTAATTAGGATGAAGTGCCTGCCATTTGACATCACCATCAGGTTCATTCATAATGTTAGATATGTCAAGGGGCAACTCATTGAGCGCCCCCTGTGTATCGTAAAATACCTTAGCAGGCAAGGTTTGAACCTCAGTTGCAACACCCCCCTTTCCCCCTGCTTGTTGTCAGACACCAGGACTGGAGTCTGCGGAAGGTCTGGGAAGGTCTGCACAAACAACCTTTATGTGGGGATGTCACGGCAGGGGCGCAAGCAATTTTAGTGAAGTTTCTTGGTGTTTCCCTGGGCATCCTCAAGTTGGTAGGTGTGGTTGTCATAGACAATAGCTACCTTGAAGGGCCCTAGGTGGTTGGGTTCTAATTTGGCAGAATTGGGATTGAGGGTGTAGACGGGGTCATCTATGGCGTATCTAGCTTTGAGGTGTTTTGTCCCTCCTGCAATCCGCTTGTGTTTGATTTCTTGGGCTTTGGCACGCCATTGGTCTAGGGAGGGAGTTGGCACTAAGGGGGGCTTGTCGGGAACCTTGGACTGTAGTTTCCCCTGTTCAACCCCTGTTAGACCGTCAGGTGTTCCAAAGGCCAGGGTGCTAGGGCTGAACCCAGTGCCCCTGTTGATTCTTGCTCGCAGGATCAGTAGGGCGGTGAGAAGATGTTCAGTTCACGCAGTGTTAGGATGCTCTTGTGAGAGTTTGGCAATCAGTTGAACCAGGGAGCTGTTTAACTGTTCCACGCGTCCGTTGGCTTGTGGGTGATAGGGGGTTGTGACTATATGTTGGAGCGTGTTCTTGACACAGTATGCCTTCACAATGTGTCCAACAAGTTTGGGCCCGCCATCTGTGATAAAAACTTGGGTCGCCCAAAACAAGCCATAATCTATTTGCCAATAAAGCGGATAACAGTGGTGGCAGTGTGGTTGGTTGTGGCCCAGGCTACTGGCCAACGCGTGAAGTAGTCAATAGTGGTGATAATACACTTCTACCAAGTCTGTCTTTGGGGAGCGGTCCCACAATGTTGAGGGCCCACTGTTTGAAGGGTTCCATAGCCTTGATGGGTAGGACAGACTTAGGAGGTGCAGGTTTGGATGTATTCTTTTCACATAATACACATGTCTCAAGGAGGTCCAAGATGTCTTGGCGCATGTGCGGCCACCAAACCTTACGTTTCATGATCTTGAAGAGGTTACATCCTCTGATGTGACCCAAGGTTTGGTGGTAGTCAAGATGGTGTCTCCTTGTTGTGTGGTGGAAATGTACAGCGTCTTATCACCTGTCTTTGCCTGGCGGCAGACGTTTCCAGCATCAATGGAGAACTGGCTTTTGTTGTCCTTCAGCTTGGAGATGGTGACCAAGTTAAGGCCCTTGTAGTGGGTTGCCTCAGGGCGGAGGTAGAGCATGGACCAATCTGGATCTAAACCATTGTCCCCAGTGATGGACACTACATAGAGTTGTGAAAGAGCGTTGGCTGTGGCAAGTTCCTTTCCAGGCTTATATTTGATGCATAATTGGTAGAGAGATAGACATTCAACCCATCCTGCTTGGCGGCGTGTCAGATGGGACTGCGTGTTGAAGTACTGGAGTGACTTATGGTCCGTCAGAACACAGGGTGGGAAGATTGCACCTTCCAAGTAACAGCGCCACTATTCAACACAGTGTACAATGGCTGCCAGCTCTTTATCATGGATGAGATAACGTTGTTCTGAGTCAGTGAGTTTCCTGGAATCATATGCTACAGGAAGGAAGACGCCATTGTCAGTTTCTACCCTTAGCACGCCCCCTATGGCCCTGTCAGAGGCATCAGTCTCGGTTTGTACTGTTGGTTTTGGTTGGGAAACTGCAGTACTGGTGCTGTTGTGAGCCTTTGTTTCAACGTCTCAAAGGCTTGATCTCTGGCAGGGGTCCAATGGAAGCGCTGTTTGGTATTGAGGAGCTCAGTGAGAGGTGCAATTAGTTCTCTGCAATTGGGGATGAACTTGCATACATAGGCAACCATGCCCAAGAATGTTTGCACTTGGCCCACATCAGTGGAGGGCGGCATGCTAGTGATTACCTTGATTTTGACAGGATCAGGCTTTATCCCTTGGGCAGAGATGGTGTGCCCAAGGAATAGTAACTCCAACTTGAGGAACTCAAATTTGGAGGGTTTAGCTTTTAGCTGGTTTTCCCAAAGGGTGTTGAGGACAGCACGGAGGTGTTGGAGATGTGTGGATTGATCTTGACTAATGACAATAATGTTGTCAAGGTACACAACTACACACTTTCTAATCAGTTCCTCAAAGGCTTTGTTCATCAACATGGCAAAGGTGGAGGGAGCGTTAGTCATTCCAAAGTTCATGACACAACACTCAAACAACCCGTAGCGTGTGCAGAAGGCAGTTTTTGCCTTGTCCCCTGGTGCAATGCGGACCTGGTTGTACCCCGCAGTGAGATCAATCTTGCTAAAGACCTTTGCCCCTGCAAGTGTATCAAACAGGTTGTCAATCAGCGGCAGGGGGTATTTATTTTTAACTGTCACCTCATTTAGGGCGCGGTAGTCTGTGACCAGGCAAAGAGACCCATCCTTCTTAGCTACAAAGAAGACTGCTGCCCCATATGGAGAGAGCAAGGGGTAAATGAATCCCTTATCAAGCATGTCCACAAGGTGCTGGCGGAGGGTTTCATCTTCCTTTGGTGTGAGACAGTATAATGGTTGTGCTTTAGGTAACAATCCTTGAAGTTGTACAGCGTTCTGGATCTCCCTAGGTGGAGGTAGTTGTTCAAGTGTTTCACTGAATACGTCCTTGTACTCCTTGAGGAGTGCAGCTAGCGCTGGTGGTGGTGGTGATGTTGCCAAGGGAGGGACTGCAGATGGTTCTGTGCGGATAACTTTGACTGAACATTGGTTAAAGTCTAGTCTTCCCCCCTTGAAATTGTATAGCCTGTTTCTGTCATTCTGACAAACACAGTGCCATGTAGTAGTTTGTTCATTTCCATGGGATAAATATGAAAACCCACCCCATTTCTATTGAGGGTGTGACAGAGGTATCCCAGTCAATGTAAGAGCAGTTATGCCAGAGCCAGTTGAGGCCAGCAATTACGTCTTGGCTGAGGCCTGCCATGATTTGCCCAGAGAGTTTAACCTGGACGTTCCTCATTCTTACGGAGAAGGGCACTGTCTTGTGGGTGATGGAAATTCTGGGGGAATCAGCTACACATGCTGCTTTGAATCTGCTGGGTACTTGGTCTAATTGCTGGGAGTTGGCAAATGCCTGATCTACCATGGTGTTATTGGCCCCAGTATCTACCAGTAACTTGTGGGTATTCCCATGGAAACAGAAGGGATAGGACAAGCGTGTTACTTTATTTGCAGAATGAGCGGCTTGCAACACGGGGTCGTTGCTATGGACCTGAAAGACGTCTAGGGTTTTGACCTCGTGAAGATTGTAGTTGCGGGAATTCTTTGCAAGCAAGGGCTGAGAGGGTGGGTCAGTTGGGGTTATAAGGCCTCTTGTTGTTACAACCCCCAGGCTTTTCCCTGGTCCTCAATTAGCGCTAGCTGAAGCTCCCCCCTTTGGGGGGCGTTTAGCTGCACCTTTCTGCTGGCAAGGTTGGCAACGGCCCACTTGACCTTGGCCATTGCTAGGTGTAGGACGTGGTTGGGATGGAGCATTGTTGGTGCAGCAGAAGCCCATTAAAGCCTGGTTACTGGCCTCTACAATGGCTTTATAGCAGTTATCAATAGAGGTGCAGCGGCCAACGGGAACCCACTTGCAAATATGGGGTTTTAACTCATTAACAATGAGAGTGAGCAACATGGTGTTCCCATCGGTCACTGCTTCAGGGGCGGCAGCAAGGGCCTGTTGCCATGCAGCAAGATACTCAGGGACAGAACCAGTCTGCTTGATGGCTAAGAGGGGAGTCCTAAGATGATGGGAGAGAAGGTTTTGCTATATTGGGATTTGGCGGTGTCTCAAAATGTTGCCCAGGTGACGTCAAACTCCTGGCTAGCCCAGTTGGTGAACCACACAGCAGCGGCCCCTTTAAGGCAGCCAGATGCAGTGGCAACCCACATGGGCTCAGGAACCTGACAGATACAGAGGCGCGTTTTGGTGGACTGTAGCCAACTGACAATGTCAGCTCCTTTGACACCGCCAGTGAAGGACTCTAGTTGGAGGTTGAGCATACGTTGTGACAGATCTGACTGTGACAGGGTGACGCTAGCGTCACGCTGCCCAAGGCGGAGCCAATTGTATACACTGATAAGAACTAGCTGATCTTGATAGATGACATAACCTTTGGGAATGTCCCCATTGGGGATTGGAAGGAACATCTCTTGTTGTTGAGTAGTCATGCAGCCTGTACTCCGTTCTTTCTTGGGGGGAATTTTGTTTTTAAAATAGGTCAGAACCTACTTCTGCTACCACTGTTGCAACTGAACCAATGAGGGTCCAGTACTTGGAATTGGGGAAGACAACAGTCCAATAGGAAAGGACAGAATAATAAGAATAAGGTATTGTTTATTTTAGGATATTGTGGTTAATATACTAAATGGGGAAGCCACAAGGCCACAAGGGGGTGGCATAGTGGGGAGTTCCATGTAGGGTTTGGAGCCAAGGAATAACTCATGCGGGGATCAGCGGGTCAAATTGGCAACGCTCCTAATTAGGATGAAGTGCCCGCCATTTGACATTGCCATCAGGTTCATTCATAGCATTAGATACATCAAGGGGCGACTCATTGAGCGCCCCCTGTGTATTGTAAGATACATTAGCAGGCAAGGTTTGAACCTCGGTTGCAACACTACACACATTGAAAGCGGACCTACAACGTCTATGCTTACAGTGTGCCAAGCAAACTTTGGTTCCACCTTCTTTTACTGGTGGCAGACCACAAATGGCTTCTCATTCTGGCATTTGGAACAACAAGTGAGGGTCTCTTTGACGTCAAACAGCAGGTACTCCCAATAATAGTGGAGCTGCAGCTGGGTGATGGCCTTATAGAATCCCCCATGGCCTACAGCCTTGTAGGCAGCAAGTATGATTTTGGGCCTTTCTGATGGGCAAGGGAATAAGTACTTTTTACCTTTGTGATATTTGTAGAGTTTGTTGTTCTCTACCCAGCAGTCTCTTCTTAGCTCCCTCAGAATTGCCTGGATTTCCTCTGGCTTGTTGTCAAAGGTGAATTTTACCATCTTGCTGTACATGTTGTCTGCTTGTGAGGATACCAGTGCTACAGTGGATAGTTGAGACAGGCAGTTGGCATTTTGGTGGCTGGCTCCAGGGCAGTGAACTATATTGAAGTCAAAGGCTTGGAGTTTCAGTGCCCATCTGACAAGGCGTCCTTATGGCTCTCTGAGATTCTGAAGCCACCTGAGGCTGGCATGAACCATTACCACGGTGAAGTGTAAACCATGTAGGTACACCCTAAACTACTTTTAGGTGTATATTGCAGTGAGACATTCTCTTTCTGTGACGGTGTAGTTTTGCTTGTAGACATTAAGGGACCTGCTGGTCTAGGCTAAAGGATGCTCAGCTCCTTCATTGTTGTGTTGGGATATCACTGCTCCCAATGCTGACAACCATGTGTTGGTGTGGACAATAAAGGACTTGCTGAAGTCTGGATACATTAGGACGGGGCTGGATGAAAGGCTGGTTCTGAGAGAATTGAAGGCTGTCTGGCACGCCGTAGTCCACTCAAAGGTAGTTCCATTCTTAAGGAGATTGAGCAGTGGCTTATCAGTGCGGGAGAAGATTGGAATAAAGCGCTGGTAGTAATCAACCATCCCTAGGAAGACTTGTATGTCTTGTTTGCTTTCTGGTTGCTTCATATTTGTGATTGCTTCAACCTTAGCAGGTTGAGGCCAAAGTCCAGTTGTGTCTACAATAAAGCCAAGGTACTTGAGCTGATCCTTGAAGAACTGGCGCTTTTGAGGCTTTATCTTCAGATTGGCGTCCACCAGCCTTTTGAATATGGCCTCTAGATGGTCCAGATGTTCATTGAAGTTCCTGGATAAATACATTAATATCATCCAAATATACCAGAAAGCAGGACAGCTTGAGGTCTCCAAGAATTGAGTCCATGGATTGTTGGAACGTGGCTGGGGCATTACACAGACCCTGGGGCATACATGTTGGCTGGAATAACCCTTGTTAGGTTATTATTGCGCACTTCTCTTGTTCTTCAGGCAGCAACTCAATTTTCCCGAACCAGAAATTAGATCCATGGCAAGAGAAATACTTGGCTCTGCCTAGACAATCAAGTGCATCATCAATTTGTGGGAGAGGGTACAAATCCTTCTTTGTTATCAAGTTGAGCCATTGGTAGTCAATTACAACCCTATTGATACCATCTTTTTTTCTTAACTATGAGCATAGGAGACGCCCAAGGGCTCTTAGATGGCACTAACATGCATCTATACAAGAGCTCCTTAATCTCCTTGCTCACTGCCTCCTTTCTGGCTTTGGACCTTCTGATAGGACAAAGGCAAATAGGCTTCTGGTCACCAGTGTCAATGTGATGGATGACATCTGTGGAACATCCTAGATTGAAATCATCTTCTGCAAAAATGCAGCAGTATTTTTTGAAAAGTGTGCTGGCCTTCTTGTGTTTCTCATCTTTTAAAGAGGATAGGTCAGCCAAAGGGGTAGTTGCGTAAGCAGAGGCTTCTACTTGATCTGGCAACCCCATGTCAGAGAAGTCACCTATGCAATGGAATTCCTCTATTTCAATGACAGGGAGGACGTGTGCAAAGGCAAATACCTGATGCTTCTTAATATTTAGATCAAAGTCTTGTAAGTTAGCCAAAAGAACATGTCTTCCTGTTGCCCAGGAATGATGATTCTAGGAGCAACACATGGTTTGAAACAGGAGCGGCTCCAAGGCTGATGGATTTCCCTGTAGAGTCCTTCAGGTATGTCTAAGGTTAACCACAAGTTGATGACCATCTGTGTGCTGCTTGGGAGTGTGAAGGTTGACCTTGACCGGAAGGGAATGCCCTTATGCTCCTTTATCTGTGTGGGCAGCCACTTGCACCTTTTTCCTTTGATTTCATAGGGTACTGCTACCACTCCGTCCTTGTACACCAGGTGAATGCTTTTAGTCTCATTTGGTGGCATCTTCTCCTTAGAGTAGTATAACAGGATTGTCTGACTGAGCAGTGTGTCCACTTTCATGTCTAGCTTAACCCTGTACTTGCAAAGGAATGTTGTCCTAATCAGTATATCATAGTTTTGACTGAGCAAGACTACTGCATGCAAGGAAACCACAATTGAACTGAATCCCATTGGCAGTGAACTGTATGCTCTAACCAAAGTAGTGGTATGTATGCCGGTGGTACCATAGACCTTGGAGTGGGCTACCTCTGGAGCCAGACCCAGTCTTTTTGCCAGGTGGGTTGAGACTATATTGATGGGGGGCCCACTATCTATAATGGCCCGTACTTTTACCTTATTCACGGAAATATTGACATAAGTACATTTGGTATAAGATTTGGATTGGAGGTTTAATAGATGGATACCCAATGTCCTGGGGTATCAAAATACTGGAGGAGGCTTTTAGCCAATCTCAGGGAAGTTGGCTTCTTGGTCTCCAGTGGCATGCAGAACTGTACACCTTTCAGTGGCGGCAGGTTGCTGGACACGTTTGGGTTAGAACCAGTACATACCTCCTGAACTTGAGCGGTGTAGGGCTTAGAGATAGTCTCTATTGTGTTGGCATCAATTTTCCTGGGGCGGCCTCTCCCTTGGGTGGGGACTGCATACAGGCTGTCTACTAGATTATGGATAGATTCCTCCTCAAAATCTTTTTCCGGTAGGAAGAGATCAGGAAGGGGCTGGTTGCTGGCCGTGGATGTGTCCGTGGATATTGCCAGAGTAGGTGCTGTCTTTTTGCTGGTAGTAATGGAGACCATAGGGCTAATCTCTGGGCACTGGCTGGCTGTTTCTTGATTGGGATATTTTGGAATAGGGAGGGGATTGGCGGGACCAGTACATTCCATTACTGGTCTGCCTTTCCTTTTCCCTGTTCTGCAGGCTTGGCTACTGTGACCACATTGACGGAGGGATGACTAGGCTTTCCTCCCCAGCAGTCTGCCACAAAGTGGCCTTGCTTCCCACACTTATTATAGTTATCAGAATTTTGATAGGATTTGTTTTCTCCCTTTGGCTTATCTGCGTCAGATGTGGAATTGGTTGGCTTGGGGGTTTGGGCGCACTCCTTAAAGTTGTTAAAACTTTTACCTGACTGTCTCTTGTTTGGTACCTCAAACTGGGAACAAATTCTGCTGAGATAGCTAGTAATTCTCTGTGTATCATTGGACTGGTCAAGTACTGAGAACATCACATTGGCAAGCTCACAATATGGCTGTAATGCTCTGCTCATAGTAATGCAAAAATCTAAATTGGAAAGTACCCCAGCACCAAAGAGAATCTGCGCCTTGTGGTAGAATTGATTGGCAAAGTCAGAGACAGTCTTGTACTTTTTAAAGGAGATATTGCTAAGCTCCGCCTTTCTGGCCTGAAGTTTAGTCTTGCTGCTAAATTCATTGATGACTGCCTACTTGGCATCTGTGTATGTTCACTCTTCCTGCGGAAGCTATGGCATAATAAAGTCTACGCTAGCAGGGTCCATGGCATTAATGAGGGTGGTAGCCTTCATGTGGTCTGATGACCCTCTCATGGACATCTCAAATAGCTGTATGAATGTTCTGATGTTCCCATTACAATCAAATTTAGGTAAGTTCAGTGGCTTGAACTTATGATCAGGCACCAAAGTCTCTTCTATAGGAGTGGTCATTGACCTTCTGGCAGGAATATAAGGAAGACTGGTGGAGGTCATTGGTGTGAGAGGAGGCAGTGCCGCAACCCTCATGGGTACATTACATGAGTACTGGGAGCCATTACTCTCACAATCAGACCCTACTTCATGGAAGTAATCAGGAGAGGAAGTCTTCTGCCTTTCTGAGGAAGAGGCGGGAAGGGGTGAAAGGCCTTGGCCAGAGCTACTACTGCCTGCTTTGCTAGCCTGTGTTTCAAGCTTGCTTAGTCTTGTAGAAAACTTGAGCTCCATCTCCTTTCTAGCTACTTGTTCCTGTACCAGCTGTTCCAGCAGGTTACTGTGGTTCTCTTCCAGCATAAGGACTGTAGAAGTGAGTGTATCATTACATTGCTTGTCTTTCAGGCAACTCTCCTCCAGGTGAGAAATCCTTTTGTGTGCTGACTCCAGATCCTCATACAGCAAGCTGGCAAGCTCTGAAACAATTTTGATAGTCTCCCAAAGATTTTTTTGTTATCCACGTAGGCGTCGTGGTATAGGCAACAATCATGGGGGTTGGAGGCAATCTCTTGGGAAGCAATACTCAGCGGGGCAGGGATTTTCCATTTTTCAGGCTGTCTAACTTGCTGGCCAGTTTGTTAACGTAAGCCACTAGCTTGTTATATCAGTTGGTACTTTGGTTGTCAGCGTTGTCCAGCATACGGCACAGGGCTTCTTTGTAAGGAGTCCCTTCACTCTGGATTGAATGCTGGGCCAACTTGTCAACTCTTTGTGTAAGGCTAACACAGTGGGCTGTCACATTGGTGATCCTCTGTGGAGTGATGCCAGTGCTTTCAAAGCAATTGGCAACTATGTGTCCCACCTGACAGTTAAACTTTTGCACAATCTCATCCACTCTGAAGTGGGCATGGTTGGTGGTATCAAACATATTTCTCAGGATACCCTGTAACAAGTCAAAGCTGGTGTTTAGCTTATGAACTGTAGCCAAGTGGGCTTCCTGCAATTCATTGAGGCTAGCCCCTATCTCTGTAAGTTCTAAGCTTTGTCTTGCAACAAGTTGCTACAAGTGCTTGATGCTTGGGTGAACAAAGTAAGACAGGAAGTCTTCAACTTTTCCTTCTCCTTGTTTAACAGCTGACTGATCTTCATGCTGTTTGCCTCCTGGTACTGGAAATATGCAGTCCAAAGGTTGGCAGTGTTCAGTTTGTAGCTAAAAAGCGTGAACTCCATCTCCTGTTGGGCCCCTTTGTGTCAACAACTGTGTAGCAGTGCGCCTAGAATGGCGCAGACCTCTTCTAGGGAATACTGGTGAGGTTTGTGTGGTCCTGGGACATTGGCGGGGTCCAAGTTCAGGCAGTCATCTTGGATCTCAACAACTCTGTGTGGCGTAATTGCCAGGTGGAGACTAGTGTCCCTTTTTGTGTCACTAGTGTCCACGCATCCCCCCAAACTTATCAACAAAGCTGGGCGGGAAAGAGGCAAGGCAGTGCCTTGACTTGACTCTGATGGTAGCTCGTTTTTGTAGTGAGCACTACTGTCTAGATTTTGGGGTCTTGAGGAATTGTTTTTATTAAAGGACATGGTAATGTGAGTGTTGATAGGGGACTGTATTAAAACAGTCTGTAGCTACCAATTGGGTCTTAGGTGAGGCTACGGCCTGGCGGTACTCTAAGTCTGTAGGAAAAAACACACAGGTCTGAAAGTAGAAAGTGACAAGCTCTACTTGGATACTTCTGACTACTAGGCTTTGGCTAGTAGTGATACAGTGATAGAGATTCCTTAATCCTTATCTTCAAGGGTGAATATTCTGCTTGATCTCTAATCAGGAGAGCACATTATATAGGGTGGACAAGCCCTCTTGCCAGATTGTAGTCTGACGCATCTAACTCTTACTAGTCAGTCTATCTGTTCCCCAGACTGCTAGTTTCAGCCCCCAGAGCTAGGCAGCCATGCCGGTCAGGCATGGGACTTCAATAGATTACCGGGCCTCAGCTTATCTCATCAGTGTATTGGCGGCATCTAGTTTGTAGTTTATGCATATGCAAGTTTAGTTACCCTGTCTACTGGGATTTTGCATCATGCATTCATTCAGCTGAACAACCTTCTATATTGGTCATGGAATTTGAGGTATCTACAGTGTAAATGTTTGGCGTCAACCATATTGTATTAATATTCCTTAGCATTCCATCTTATTGGCTATTTAACGTTCTGTGATTGTGACCCGGAATATAAAGCCTGTTTCTTCATGTTTGATCTAATGAGCAGGCCACTTTTGAATCAGGATCAATCTTTGGAGTAATTATCAATTTACTTCTAGCTGTACCCAAGGAGCATGATAAGTTGATGCTTCTATAATCAAGCCAGCGGAATGGCAATTGGTTGTCTACCCAATAAACCAAGAAGAAAAATGGTCAAGTCTATTACATTATTCTGGAGGCTTGACATAGCTAGTGAAAAACTTTTCTTAAAGATTGGGGTTGGCCTATATATTGTGCAATATTTAACTGTCAAGTAAATCTGATCCAAGATTGATGACTATAAAGCTGGGGGATGGGCAGGCTATCAAAAGATAAAAAAAGTTCTACACTCAGCCTGATTCTTTACAGCTGCTTACTGGGATTTCTTTCTGTAATTCTAGAAGAAATACCTTCTTGTTAGTTCTGCAAGTTTTTTCTGTTTTCCTTTATTTTCTAGACTTCAAAAATTATTTAGTGACAAACAAATTTATAGTTTCCATACTAAAATGATATCTGTAGAGTTTGTACAATTTAAATTAGAGAAGTATGGGGGATGTTTTGCAACTATCTCTATTGAACTCTTAGTAAAACATACTTTAGAACTTTATTATTACTTTACTATATAAATAGTTCTTCCATATAAAAGATGAGAGGTTATTGAATATAGCCTATCTTGAATAAGCAACCTTTTTAATTTCTTTTAAAAGATCAACTTTTTGATTTTAACAGATAAATCACCAAATCTATTCAAAAACATCATTTAAATACTGTAAAGCTATCTTTTCTGACCCAGTTTATGAAGTTTATTGGCAACCCTAAAAAGGCAACTTTCTTAACTGAAACAAGTACAACCAGCTCAGTTCTTTAAATAATCTTTCTCTCATGTTGCCATGGCCATACCTGTTTTTCTGGGTGTGTACTGGTGGAGCCTTGCAGAAATCCTGCAGTCTTGATAAAATGGGGATAAATACCCAAAATCTAAAATCAAAAAGCAATAGAAAGTTCTCAAAGCCAAGACTCACAGAAAGTAAGCTCCAAGTAAAGACATTGGCAGGAGCCAACCAAGAGAAACTAGGGCAAAGATAATAGAGGTAGCAGCTTTAAGAAATGAAACAGGTCTTTGCAAACAAACAGTTTTGGCAAATTGGTTCAACCATCTCCTCAATTTCAGGCTCAGGGGTTGCAGCAAGCAGCGTGGAGCTGCAAACATCACAGAATTGATAAAACAGCTCAGAATAACGTGACAGAAATAGTCAGATATAAGGAAGCAGTCTCCATGCAGTGGGGAATCACCATCCAAATTTACATAGAGTTTATGATTAACCACCAATGAAGCTTCAAATGCCTCTTTGTAAAATTTCCAAATGATACACTAGGGTTAAGAAGAATGATTAACCCTAACCAAAAAAAGCCCAAGATAAATAGCCTGGGAGAGGATCAAGGTGTCATCAGTGTAGGATTTGAGACATTGAGATGGAGAAGGTGACTTGGCTTCAGATACAGTGGGGAAAACTCCAAGATTTGAAGGCATTGGATTAACATTGGGAGGAGACAACATCAAAGTGCCAATGGTGGGACCCCATCTTCCCGTAATAATCTGGCTAAGGATTAAATTATAGGTAAAGTAGCACAGCAGGCCAACTACAGGATGCATTTTAAAATAAAGTTAGACCAAGGGAGTATTGATTTTATTTGAGTAAAAAATTTGGGAGGGCTCAACTCTTAAGAGTTGAACAGTGAGGATTTTCCCATATATATCAAAATTTAACTAAGAAATACCACCTGGATCCTTGGCTCCTATTCCTTCTGAATTGTCTAGTGATTACCTGGTCCAGTTTGCAAAGAACCCTTGAGTCACCAACTTCTAACAATTTTTCTGATCAATAAGGTTGTTGTGAGAGAAGGGGGCTAAACTAACTAAGTTTGGCTCCCATCCAGGGGGAAGGATCCACCAGGACACCATCCAGTGCAGGACTGGTATGGCCGCTCAAAGTGGCGCCCAAAGAGAGGACACATCAGATAGTTAGGGAAAGTAAGAATCCAGACCCATCAGGATTATCCCACCAAGCAACCAGGAAGCGCGCTTGGGAGGATGATCTTAAACCTCCTAACTGTCCTCTTGGGGAAGAACACCAGGAGCCACAGGGAGGGGAGCATTGGAGAGCTCAAGCTAGGGAACACTGAGGGAGCCTGATCAAGAGCAGAATACTCAAGGTCATCGCAGGTAAGACTCTTCACCACGTTTTCACTGACGGCTAGAATGTTCTGAGTGCGCCCAGGGATATCCTCAAACATTTGTATGAACTGATTGGGGTTGGTCCCCACATGGTAAAATGAATGTGAAACAAGACTCCAAAGGTCTGGAGAGGTGGTCAAAATTGTGACCAAGACAGGAGCCAGGGTAAAGGTCACAAATTTTAAGAGGGAAACCAACATTTCTTGTATGGGGAGGAGAAACAAAAGCAAAATTAAATATTATGCAATTTTTTTAACAGAGCAAAGAAAAGGGAGCACCTGACAGCAGGGGACCTGAAGAACAAACCCAAAGTCAAAGGGACAACAACAGCAAACTATACGCTCATAAAGAGAGCAGGAAGAGTTGCTTTCAAGTGTATATGGAGAAGCAGAGGCAACAGAGCAAACAAGAGACAAAACCAAACTTAAAGTAGATAAAAATAAGGATTATACTAACTATTTTAGGTTTAAAATTGAACTTCAAAAGCAGGAGAGGTAAGTGTATATGTTATTACTAACTTTAACTCTAGATGCTTCAAAACAGGCACCATAAACCCAGGGATAAAGGCAAGGGTAAGGGATAGAACTACTTTTGCTAACAGCTTTAGGAAATTAAAAGAGACCCCAAAATAAAGGTCTAAAAATCCAAAAAAAAAACAACAGCTTGAAAGTATAAACTTTAATTTGAAAGAATGAGCAAGCAGGGAACCAAAAGTCCCCTGTCTTGCTTTAAGGGTGGAATATGTAATTCAGGGTCACCTGACCCAGGGGCGCGGGTTTGATTGGCTGCAAGAGAAATTTTGCCAGGCAGATCCAGCAAGCTGGAGGGTTTTACACCAATTTCTGACTTTAAATCTGATTGGCTAGGGTCAGATGAATGGTACAACTCACCATTCAGTCCAGATGGATTGACATTTAAAGAATTGGCAGTAGTGTGACCTAAATGATTCAGCTTAATTAATTTCAAGTATGGACAGGCCCAAGCCAAAAGGTAGTCCAAATTAATCAGAGATTCCTCCCAAGTGGGAACCAAGTTCACCACATTGGTATTTACCACCTGAGAAGGGTATGCCAATACAAATCTCTCATCAATTGTATAGGCTAAATCCTCAAGGGAATTAAGGGGCTTGGCCAGCTTCTGAACAGATTTCTTTGAGTGGCGCGGAAAGATTGTTCTATCTAAGGCTAAAGGGGGAGTGACTTTACAGTTGTATTGAGTGACTCTCAGATTATGTTGATTTATCAGCGTCAACTTGCAAGGGGGATCAAATCCAAATGGCAAACTGGAGAGGCAGTAGCCCATTTTCAATCAACTGTTTGATTTGAATATGTCAAATCAGTTAATTTGGTTAACAGCTTTCTTAGCTTTCCAAGCTTTCCAACTTGGGAAAATAATTCCTGGCATTATGAAATCTACCGTGACAAAGAAGCTGTACAGACATATAGGTTAAACAGAGCTCTATTTACATGGAGTTTTTTGACAAAAAGCTTAAAATTTGCTGTTTTAAATAGTTATGTCTTTATTGAACTACTGGGGAAGTTCTTACCCTAACTGGGCTAATATGGGTGTTTAGGATTAAATTCTTGCATTATTGAGGGGATTCTCTGCAATTATGCCATGTAAAAACACCAATAAAGTTATCTTGTCATATCTTGATTTTGGGTCAACATCAAATTCCCTGGATTCCACGTTTTGAGGCTTTTGACAGCTTTTTATAATTTTTGTTGAAATATTAACCTGTATAGCCACAGCTTACTTCTGATCAATAGCTTTGTTGATATCAGCATATTTTTAGGGGCTCTTTTTTAGTTCAGGCTCCTTGGCTCTTGACTTTTTTTGGATAGGCAATTATGGTCAGGATGAAACCATTCATGGCAGGGTGTGGCAAGGCCTAAGCGCCACTACCCAGAAAAATGGGGCTTAAAGCGCTGCCTGCTTGCAGCAATTGAATATTTAAATCTTAAAAGTGATCACAATTGGGTGGTGGCGCAGAAAAATGAGCCTGAGCGGGGCACAGATGCACTGCACTCAATTTTCTTCCAGCAATTTCTTGGATGTCAACCCCTGACCTAAGAAGTCAGTAACAGCTTTCAGAATCATCAATGGTGGTTTTGTAAGCTGACCAAATACTATACACAAGGGGCTACCTCATTAAGATGTACCCAAGGGCTTTAAATAATAATAGTTTTCAACAGACGGCCTTAGTAGTTTGATATTTTCAATTCAATAAAATATTATTCCCCATGATTCACTTATTTCAATACCTTCTATGAGATTTGTAATAACCCAACTTTTTGATTAAGTATTTTTTCAACTTCAAAATCTTGGAAATTCCTCTACCTCTTCTGAAATGATTCCCAGAATTTGAAAAATCAAGTGTGAACCCATTAATAGTGCTGATTCCTTGACATTTAATTAAATCAAAGCATTCCTCTTCTAACTGTGCATTTTGATATGCTGTACTTTGCCATATTCTCTCTTTTAAAGGCAATTGTTTGCAGGTAAATATATATGTATCCTCATCATTGGTAATATCACCTTTACTTGGATGTATATTTGCCAATTGATTGTTTATAACAAGCTCTCTCTTCTTTGCTATGACACTGGTATACTTACAATACCCCAGAGGATGATCCTGGTTGTTGTTGTCCAGCTGAGAAAGAACAGCACCAATTGCTGCCAAACTAGCATCTTTATGCACAATGAAAGGGCACTCAAAGTTAGGGTATGAAAGTACTGGCTCTGTCACTAGAATGTTTTTTAAGTCCTCAAAGGCCTTCTGGCAGCCTGGTGTCCATGAAAATTCAACTTCATTTTTCAACAAGTGAAAAAGTGGACCTCCTAGGCCTGCAAAATTTGGTATAAACCTTTTGTAGTAACCAATCATTCCTAGAAACACCTGCACATCTCTTTTGTTGTTAGGTGTTTGCATATGCGTGATGGCTTTGACCTTAGCAGGGACAGGACGTAGGCCATCTTTGCTGATAATATAACCAAGAAATTCCAGATGTCCCTTAAAAAAGTTACACTTCCTTAGCTTCAGCTTGAGATTGGTTGCAATGAGGCGTTGAAACACTGCCTCCAAGTGGTCCAAATGCTGACCAAAAGTACAGGAGAAGAAATTAATGCAATTAAGGTAGACCAGTACACACGCCAACTTAAGGTCTCCCATTACAGTATCTATGGCCCAGGGGTGTTGTAGGGGTGTTTTCAAGTCTTTGCAGCATTCTAGTTGGAAGGAAAAGGCCTTGTTCTGTAATAATGGTGCACTTTTCCTGGTCTGCTTCTGGAAGGTCAATCTGCCAGTGTCCACTGATCAGATTCATTGTGCTAAAGTATTTTGTGCCCCCAGTTTATCCAATATATCACCAATGTGCAGCAAGGGATAGGAATCCTTTTTTGTGACTGAATTCAGCTGGCATTGGTCCATTACCACGCAATTGGTTCTGTCCTTCTTCTTTACAATTAACAAAGGCAAAGACCAAGGACTCTTGCTGGGAACCAAAAGGCTAGAAGCGAGCAGTTTTTGTAGCTCCTTGTTGATAATGGCTTGGTTGGCCAGGCTGCGTCTTATTGGTCTAGGGTGTATAGGGGCAGTAACTTGAATATCCAATACATGTTTGACTCTTAGGGCCTTCCCTAGATTGTGATTGTGCTCTGTAAAGACGTCCCTGTACTTCTCAAAGAGGATTAAGGCTTGATCCTTCTGATCTTCTGTTATTCCATTGAGGGATTCACACAGAATTAGCAAAAGAACACTAGGCTGATTGCAAGGTAGTGCAAACTCACTAAATTCACCAAAAGTTTTGATGTCCATTAGACTGGAATTCTCTTCTAGTTTCATGTAGCCCAGAAGCTGATGTTTCTTCACCTTCAGTATTTTATCATAAAGATTACCCAGTAGTACAAGGATTTCTTCCTAAAAATGCATGACAATATCAGGTAGAATACAAGGCTCTAGCTGTGAACCATTATGGAGTCCAGCTACTTTGCTGTGCAATCCTTTTGGGAAGCTGAGGCACAGACATGTGTTATGGATCACTTGAGACCCACCTGGGATGGGTAATTCACTGGAGGAATATAGGGGGATTCCTTTGTACTCCTTGATAGCCAGCAGAAGGATCTTTATTATACGCTGTTGCAAAGTGTACACTACTGGCATATCCCCATTGGCATATTCCATATTAATATAGTGTATTTTCTTGGTAGGAAGGTCTTTTAATCCATCACCTTGATAAAACATAAGCACAGAATGTCCCAAAATGCTGAAAGTTCTGTCCTGGTGATTGATGATAGTTATGTATGTAGCCATAAAGCTTTTACCAATCAAAATGCCATAGCTTTCATTTTGCAACACTATTGCTGGCACAGTCACCACCAACTTACCAAAGCGCAGATGTAAGGAGGAATAGGCACACAATGCCTTTTTTCTGTCTGGGCCTGCAGTACCAAACTCCTTGTTATAGTCCAGGTCAGCTGTGAGCTTCAGCTTCATTCCTAATATGGTAGACAAAATGTTCCTGGGGGCTCTGGAATCCAAATTGCTCTTACCCTGAGCTTGTGGACCACTAGCTTGATATAAGCGCAGTCATGTCTTTTCCTGTAGTTGGTATATATAATCTTGGTAATCTTATGAATGTCTAAACCTTTGAACTGAGAGAGAAATGACTCTAGCGCAGTTGTTAACTCAGGCTTCAGAGATTTTAAGGTATCAAAGTTTGTGGAGACTTGAACTGATCTCAATAGGTGAGACAACTTTTTAACACTGTCACTTTTGTGGATGACTTCAGTTTATGGCAAGGAAAGTTGCTCAGCATAAGGTATAGAGACGGTTTCAACAGCCTCTTGGGAAGGCAGACTTTCTGTACAAATTGCCTGCTTCTTAGTAACTGCATTGACAGCTAATACCCAATGAGGCAAGTCTTAATTTATTTTTTCCTTATTGGGCAAGTGTTGTAAAATATGCAGCCTGGGTGCTGATTTCTACAAATAGTTAGTCTACTACTTCTTTATCTTAATACTATACCTGTTGTGGTATAGTGACAGCCTGGGTAAGGACAGAAGAATATAAGAAGATAATAAGACAAAACTGGTGTTTATTTAGATAGTATCGCACTTATATAGTGTGAGGCAGGGGAATTGCCACCAGAGGCAGGGAGGCACAGACAGGAGGACTTCCCTAATGGAGGAGAGTGGATTGGCACAGCTAAAAGTCCCACGCAAGAGAACAACTGCTTCCACGCGGCTTTCCTTAAGGAGGTAGATATAAATAACTTTGTTGTTCTATTTATAATCCCAGAAGTAAAGCCTGTGCCTTGTGCGCATTTGAAAGGCAAACCAAATACCTGTTTTAGAGGCGTTTTAAACGTCTTTATCACTAGTAAAATCAGGATGCAATAGCGCAATTGCGCAATTGTTCCATTGCTTAATCCCTAGGTGGACAACTTTACGTCTAATCCATTCAGGATCTGCAACATTTCCCTCCACTGGATTAGACAACAGGTTTAAAAATGGCTGGCGTCTCAAGGTGACGGCTATGGTGAACAGTCCCTCTAGAAGAGTCACAAGAAGAGTCTTGAAGAAGGTGCAAGTGGTAATTCCAAAGAGGCGCAAGCATACCAGGCCAGTGGAGGTGGTGAAGGCAGCAGAGAAGCAGGTAGTCCTGCATGATGTGGACGGCAGCTATCTGGACTTGGGGGTTCACCTAGATCAGCTACTGGTGCCTCAGCTGGCCTTAGGGGGGACAGACCCATTGTTTGCTGCGCTGTTCCTAGCTTTGAGTGAGCCCAGGGAGGTGACAGGAACTGGGTTGCAAAAGGGTAACAGTATCCATTGGCGGTTCTCCATGCGGGCAGCAGAAGAATACTTGAAGGCTCAGCTGAAGGAATTCCAATTTGAGGGTCAAGGGCTCTCAGTCTTGCAACAGGGGACAGTATCCAACATAGTGAAGTCAGTCCTTTGCGCTTGGGCAACACCTGGGGTTACTGAGGCTCAACCAGTCAGTTGGAAAACCTCTGACAACTTTGAGCAACGTCTTTGGCAAGCCTTCCAGGAAGTGTTGAAGTCATACACAGTGGAGGGGACTGCTCATCTGGTACCAATGGTGATGGCTGGCAACCTTGTTCTTTGAGGAACCAACTGCTGTGATACCAAGCGGGAGGAGAACATGGGGGTCTTCCTTGAGTGGGCCTTGTCTGTATTCTACGGGGTGGGTGGTCAGGTCCCAGTAGAGTATGCCCTTTGTGAGAGTCTTCTGTGGGACTGTATCTTCTTGGGGGTTGCCTTTCCTGTGGACATTGGGGTCAATTGTGTGTCTTGCTTGGTGGGGGTTTGTTGCCCAATCCTTGGTCATTGGCTTTGTGGATCTGTAGGCAACCAGTTGTGTTTCTTGGCTGTCATTCAGGTGGTAGAACAGTTGGTGCGGTACTGGAAGAGTCTTGTCAGTCTCCAATAAACACCTTGTTCTTTTATTCTTATTCCTCATACTTTGGTGCAACACTATTGCAAACAGGACAACAACCCATGGAATTTTTTAATTAGGCTTTTGTTTTTTTGGGTTATTGTCCTCATTGGGGCTTACTCTTGGTCACTAGGAGCAGCACACATATACTGAGCGTGTACTCTAGTGATCAATTGCCCAGAATGGGGCTCCTTAAGGGTGTAGGAGTTGGGGCCAGTCTTCTGGATAACTTGAACTGGGCCTTGCCAAAGGGAGGCAAGTTTGGATTTGCGGCCGTACCCTCTATTGCTGAAGAAGTAGACTGAGTCTCCTACCAGGTAAGTGGGTAAGGCGGGGCGTTTGGATGCAGCTTGTTCTAGGTCCTGCAACTTATGGTTTAAGTTTACAGTGTAGGCCTCTGATTGCAAGCAAATAAGAGTTTGAACCAGCTTGTTGAGGTACGCCTCTGGGGACACAGCCAGGCTGGGCTTTACCAAGGAATATAGTAAAGGGGGAAGTCCTGGTTGCCGGCTGTAGAGCAGTTGGAAGGGCGGCTTGCCAGTGGCCCAATGGTACCCAATGTTATATGCAAAGGTGGCCGCAGGCAGGAAGGTATCCCATTCAGTCTCATGTTGGTGACTGAGCTTCCGGAGTATCTGGACCAGGCTCCCATTAGTGCGCTCTACCATGCCATTTGTCTGTGGGTGATAAGGAGTGGATAGTGTCCCACAAATTCCCATCAGTTGGTTGAGGCAGGGGATGATATAACTGGTGAAGTTGGTACCATTGTCTGTCAGCAGAATCTGGGGGCAACCATGTTTGTATATGATATTCTCCAGGATGAACGTGGCTGTCACCAGTGCAGATTGGTTGGGAATTGCCTTGGCCTCTACCCATTTAGTCAGATGGTCAACAGCCACAATGATGAACTTGTTGCAACTGTTGGTAGCTGGCAGGGGGCCCACTACATCAATGGCTACAGTGTGGAAGGCAAACCCAGGGCGTACAAGTCTGTGTTGGAACTTGGCAACCTTAGGTCTCTCAATGTTGCAGTCATGACAGTTGGCTAGCGTATCTACTACGTCAGTGTGCATTCCTTCCCAGAAGCAGTGCTGCTGTAGCAGAGCTAACGTCTTCTGTATGCCACCATGGCCAGTAGTCTTGTGAGCGGCCACCACTGAGTCCATGCGTAGGGATGGGCGTATGTAGGGTAGCCAAGAGTCTCCACAAAGCTTCAGGAGTTGTCCCTTAGAGACCTTGGTATCAACAGTTAGCTTCTTGAGAGCTCTCTGTATCTCTACCGGCTCCTCCCCCCACAAAGAAGGATCCTCCATAGGCTTGTCATAGAGAATGTCAGCCATGGGGGATACTAAAGCAACAGTGGGAAGGCAGGAGAGACAGTCAGCATTCTGGTGGGCTGCTCTGGCTCAATGAATGATTTTGTAGTCATAAGCCTGAAGTTTAATGGCCCAACGCGCCAGACGTCCTTTGGGGTCCTTGAGGGTCTTCAGCCATTGCAAGGAGGCATGGTCTGTTACAACTGTGAAATGTACCCCATGGAGATAGACTCTGAATTGTTGGTAGGAGTATATCACAGCCAGACACTCTTGTTTGGTGACAGTGTAGTTCCTCTTGTGAACATTAAGCGTATGCAAGCAGTATCCAACAGGGTGTTCAAGTCTGTCAGAGTCCAGTTGGGAGAGAACACCCCCAATTGCAGTCAGACTAGCATCTGTATGAACCACAAACAGCTTGGCAAAGTCAGGGTAGGCCAGTACAGGAGCTGCAGTCAGTGTTTCCTTGAGAGCAGCACTTGCTGTCTTGCAAGCCAGGCCCCAGAAGAAGCCCACATCAGCTTGAAGGAGTTGGAACAGTGTATTGCCCAGGGAAGCAAGGTTGGGGATAAAGTGGCAATAATAGCCAACCAACCCCAGTAAGACCTGGATGTCCCTCTTGCTTACAGGCACCTGCATCTTCTTAATGGCCTCTACCTTGAGAGTTACAGGACAGGGGCCATCACAACTGATGATGAACCCAAGGAATTCCAAGTGCTCATTAAAGAAGTTGCATTTCTTTGGATTCAGCTTAAGTGTAGCAGCCAACAGACGTTTGAACACTTCTTCCAGGGGTTCCAGGTGTTTGTTATAGATGCAAGAGAAGACGTTAATGTCATCCAGATAGACCAGGGCACATGAGGGCTTGAGGTTCCCCATCACAGCGTCCATAGCTTGTTGGAAGGTGGCTGGGGCATTAGAGAGACCCTGAGGCATCCTGGTAGGTTGGAACAGCCTTTGGTTGGCAAGGATGGCACACTTCTCTGGGTCATCTGGAGGGAGATCAATCTGCCAGTAGCCAGGTATCAGGTCCATGGCCAAGAAGAACTTGGATGTGGGGACCCAGTAGGCAAGATCTTCTTGCATTCTCACAGTGCAAGAATCCAACGTTTCTGATTGAGAGGCAAAGTCAACCAGCGGAGGGGCATCAGAAGGCTCTGTTGTAAAGGAACAACAAGTGCCAGGGTCAGGCACAGGCTTGTCAGGGGGAGAGGAATGGGGGGAGAGGAGGGAGGTGAAACCACAAATGCAGCCAAGGATTTCTCCTTGTCCTGGCTGCTTAGTAGTTTTTTGAGTGATCCTCATTGTACTCCTCAATGCCAGAATCATCAGTGAATTCTTCCTTGCTCTGACTAGCCTGAGGTTTAGTTGCTTCAGAACCATCAGGAGTGATGGAGGGATTGCTATCAGGTTCCCAGGGAGACTCCAGGGTACCTGCTGAAGGTGCAATGAAGGAGACATCCTCTTCATTGCTTCTGTGACAGTGGTGGGAGTCAGGAAGGGGCAATGTAGTAAGGATCTTCTGAGAGGGGGAACTATCAGCTTTAGCATTCCCATGCAATCCCATTAGAGTATCAGGGGTACTAATTGCTGAGGCATCTTCAAGGTGCTTGCTTAGTTGGTCCTGAAGGGAGTCAAGGAGAGCACGTTGAGCATCCAACTCATCTAGCCACTCTTTCTTTTCCTGAAAGGCCAGAACTAATTCCTCTTCCAGAAACCCCATCTGTCTCTCTTGAGCCTTTATAGTATCCTGAAGAGCAGAGAATCCCATGGTGCAGCTGTTATGGATGTCTTCTGGCTTAGGAGTTTTCTGTTGATGATCATAGAACTCCAGGGCAACATGCTGATTCATCTGGGTGGGTACCAAGGAAGAAAGTACATGTTCTATCTTGCTCATCCATAGAGCCATTCCAGAGTGGGAGTGAACAGCTTCTGATATATTTTGAGCAAGGTTTGGGGGCCAGAGCAGGGGCCAGAGCAGCTATCAGTTTGGAGGGTTCCAGAATTAAGGGAGATTCCATCAGGAGAACAACCAGAAGAAGAAGGAGGAGAATATTGACAGCATACTTCCTTCACCAAGGCAGGCTCCAAGGAGCAGGAGACGTGGTTCATGCCAGTTGCTTCAGCCATGGGGTCAGGCTGGATTGGTATCAAGGAGGTAAGGGCTTTTTCAATGGAGTTCATCCAGGAGATCATACTTGACTGGGAGCTGGCAATTTCCAAAAGTTGTTGGCAGTTAGGCAACCACTGGCTTAGTCCTGGTTGACCATAGGAAGAGCCATGGAGTCTACCAGATAGAGAGCCAGAAGCAGTGAAGGTTGATCCTGGAGTGGGTTGGGCAGAAGGAGCCGCAGGTATAGGCAAGGACATCTCTCCCTCCACAAAAACAGGGCCGCGGGGGTAGGAAGAGAGGAAGCTGTGGTTTGAAGAAGCCATGAGCGCCAATGTTGTAAAATATGCAGCCTGGGTGCTGATTTCTACAAATAGTTAGTCTACTACTTCTTTATCTTAATACTATACCTGTTGTGGTATAGTGACAGCCTGGGTAAGGACAGAAGAATATAAGAAGATAATAAGACAAAACTGGTGTTTATTTAGATAGTATTGCACTTATATAGTGTGAGGCAGGGGAATTGCCACCAGAGGCAGGGAGGCACAGACAGGAGGACTTCCCTAATGGAGGAGAGTGGATTGGCACAGCTAAAAGTCCCACGCAAGAGAACAACCGCTTCCACACGGCTTTCCTTAAGGAGGTAGATATAAATAACTTTGTTGTTCTATTTATAATCCCAGAAGTAAAGCCTGTGCCTTGTGCGCATTTGAAAGGCAAATTAAATACCTGTTTTAGAGGCGTTTTAAACGTCTTTATCACTAGTAAAATCAGGATGCAATAGCGCAATTGCGCAATTGTTCCGTTGCTTAATCCCTAGGTGGACAACTTTATGTCTAATCCATTCAGGATCTGCAACAGCAAGTATCTTTTGGGACAGACTTCTTGATCCAGAAAGCAGCTGTCACAGTCAGGAATGTTGGGGTCTGGGTCAATAGTTGGAGAGAGGTGGTTACTGCTGGCAGTCAGGGGTTTCTGCTCAACCTGACTGCTTAGCAGTTTTTTCCCTCTTCACTATCTTCTTCTCTTTCCTCCTCTGTATGCTTGTCATCTTTGCTTTCTTTGTGGCCCAAGTGACATACATTGGTCTTGGATTGCTTGCAATCCCGAGAGAGATGCCCTAATTTTCTACACTTGTAACATGTGCAATTATTTTTAGTTTTATTGGTTGAGGGCTTAGCAACATTTGTTGACTTATTCAAGGAATCTTTCTTCCAGCTCTTGCCCTTGGAGTTGCTAGATGGAAAGGAGGTGGAATTCTTATAGTCTGGAAAAGGGACCTCAAACTTCTCTTTAAATGATCCCAAGTGATACATTAGCTCTGGAACTGTTCAGGCATCATATATACCAGACTTAAGTGTGATAGTTAACTCGCAATTAGGGTGTACATAATTTAGAAGAGCTCCTTTCACTTCCACAAAAGTAGTAGCTCCTATAGAGACAAGAGTCTGAGCCTCCAAGTAGAAGTGTTCTGAAAACTCCATGAGAGTTTCACTTTTCTCAATCTTTCCTTCTGTGAATTCCATCTTGCAACAGAAAAGGGCTTCCTCACTGCCAAACTCTGCAATTAGGGCTCTGGACACATTCTCATAGGTTCATCCTTGTTCTGTAAGTCTTGGCATAATTATTGTCTATGTTTCCAAATCTAGACAATTAAAGATAGCCTTGTTTTCATGGCATTGTCTTCACCATAAATCAAATTGTTGTATAAGTGAAGGAACATGTAAATGTTGGACTTCTTATAAAACTTGGGGAGATTTGTTGGTTTAAAGTTCTGAATCACATAAGAAGTACTAAATTTGTAGCTTCTTCTGGGAGGAGGTGAGGTATTCCTCAGGTTTGAGGCGCGGAATTAAACTTTAGAGGCTGAATCTCTTGTATTGTTGCTGGTCTAAGATGTTGAAGCTGCAGTCCCAGGTAGGGGTGTCTTGCTACTGTCCAGTACTGGTTCAGCCACATAAACCTTACATATTGTACAGCCTATATTGTCCTCACTGCTCTCATAACTATGAAAAGAGCGGCAATCTTCAGGCAGCGCCTGGTTATTGGTAGAGAGGACACTTTGGCTTCTTCTGGAAGTGACCTGTGGCTCTGGCTTCAACCCTGTCTGGTGTAGGTATGTCTGGAGTAGTTGCTCCACTTGACCTTGTATCAGCTGAATATTGCTGTGTTGTGATTGTACCTCTCAAGCCAGATCCTTAATTGTCTGACTGGCTACGTGTAACTTGTCTTCAAACTTCTCAATATGAGATTCCTGTCTTTCAAACAACACACTGTTCTTTTCCTGTGCAGCCTGTTGGCTATTAACTAACCTTTCCAGGTTGTCATTATTCTCTTCTGTGCAATTGTGTTTGTGTTCAATAAGCCTTAAAAGCTTAGTAAGTTCCATGTAGAGGTGACAACAATCAGAACAAGATTGTCAAAGGCCTTTGTCAATCTTGCTAATGTTATTGGATAGCTCCTCCATGTCCCGCTGGACAATGGCAGTGGCTTCCTTGTTAGGTTTCATAGAAGGCTCATCTTCAATCATTCTCACCAAACAACGGAGCGTCTCAACTTCACTGCATAGATAGAAAAAGGTAGTTTCTGCTCCCTTGACGTGATGGGTTACTGTGCAGAGCCAATTGTTGCCCATCCCTTTGTGCTCTAGCATAGTCCCAAGCATTGTGGTCACATAATTGATCAGGTGTTTTTTTAGCTATGCGGACCAAGTAGCAGTGTAGTTCTGGTGACCAGCCAAACTATTAATCTGATGGCTGATGTTAGACATAAAACCTATGAGCTCATTGTACAGGCGTCAAAGGAAAGCATATTGGTTATTGATCAAGCTTCCCTGGGGTGATATAAGAGAGAGTTGATACCCCAAATGAATACAGTTGTGGTAAATTGCAGGATGAGTGAAGCTATGTATTTACTCCTTTGCTTGTTTGATTGTTTTCATCTGAAACCAAAGCTGGTTGGGAGTGATCCCAGTGAAGTTCCTGAATTTCACTTTGGCAGTTGTGCCATATGATGGCAATACCACCAACTTCTTGTGAGGTTCCCCGTTTTTGTAAGAACTGCAGTCCATGCTGCCTATAGCCTACTTCAGCTGCTGCTGGGTAGGCTCTGCATTCCCATCCACTTTGAGTGAAACTGGAATGTCCAGGTGCAAGGTGGAGTGGTCCTCAATTTGGCAGGGATGTTTCACACCAGTCATGAATTGACTAAAAGCAACAAATTTCTGGGGAGACCATCCCTTGTGCCAGCAAGGCGGTTGATCTCTGTAAAGAGCCCATTGGGGTGGTCTTGAAAATGGCATAGGAAAGCATGGAGAAAGTCATCTCCATTCCCTCCCTGGGCAAAAGAAAAGTCCCCAACAGGGCGACAAGTTCCATTGGGCTGTTGTATGTTGAGTGAGCACCAAATGTTGTAACCTTGGCTATGATGTGGTATGAATGTATACACTTAACTCAATTACAACCTATGTTTTACAAAAGACTGAGCTAGAATAATTATCCACTTAGTACATATAATAAATGTAGATTATATTATATTATATCAATTCTTTATTTAATAATGCAAGGGAAGAGTTATATAGTATTTGAGTGATTAATAGGAACCACAGAGTGCCAGGATCCTCTTTTTTGCAGCCAGGTTTATCTATCACTTAGCCCATTATTAACCTAATGATTGGATGATCATTAGTTAATATAACCTCAGAGTGCAACTTAGTTGATCAGTTGAAATACCTTTTATCCAGTGCAAGAGTACTATTGCTCTCTCATTCACTGAGCCTAATGGATCAATGTCTGTTACAGTGAATGATAGTTTAACCAATCACTTCATAACACGGGGCCAGTAGGCTGAGATATTATAACATGGGTGTAAATATTTCCTTTATTTTCAGTATCAGTGATAATAAGCTATTGATGAGCAGCACCTTTTGGGGAAGCTTCAAATATGGAATTAAGAAGAAGAGAAGTGTATTTTATTGTATGATACTTTAAACTTATATAGCTTTAGCTGTGGCAGAAATTTAGTTGGATTGAACCTAGGGGTTGGTCATGTGCGCAATGGGTTCAAGCCACTGGATACTTGGACAGTCAGGTGATATTGCTTGGTTATCATTCTTGGTATGTTGAACGGTATATTGGAAGGGGACTAAATTGGGTGATGGCTGGATAATAAGTAGGTTGGCAGTACCCAGAATGCTTGTATATCCAGATTCTTGACACCCCCCCCCCTTAAGGGGTTACTCTGGTACATCAGGAGGGGGCCTTGTCTTGATGGCTGCCGCCTGATGTTCCTGGAGTTGTCTGCTAGTTGGTACCAGTTGGGTCAAGTGTTCTCCTTTGCTAAGGCGGAGGCGGGATCTGTGGTACTTCTTGGTAATGGGCTCTTTGGCACCCTGGAACTTAACCAGGTATGTGTTCCTTTCTGGTCTGTGTTTGATGATTCTTCCTGGTCCCCTGTGTACTGAGTCTAGCTTCTTTCTGTTTCTAGCCAGGACCCAGATGGGGGAGTTGATGGGGAGTGGTTCCTCTGTAGAGGTTACCTTTTGTGCTTTGAGCCTTTTTGTTTCTACTATTTTAGCTTTGAGGCGGATGTGTTGTAGATTTGGTACTTGTTCTACCGTGGGGGTTTCCCCAGGGGATCTTTATGTATGGTTGCTTGTTGCATGTAATTATTTCTGGTTTGTACCCGTAGGTTAGCTCAAACGGTGAATAGCCTGTTCCTTGATTGGTGCAGACCCAAGATAGTAAAAATGCATGTTTCACGTATAGTGGCCATGTGTCTTTGGCTTTGCCATCCATTATTTTCTTGGTGGTTCTGATAAGGCTGCTTTTAGGCGCTCAACTCTGCTGTTGGCCTGTGGCCTGTAGGGTAAGGTTATGAAATGCTTGATGTTTTTTGCTTTTAGGTTGTTGTTTATTACGTGACCTGATAACTCTGTTGCTCCATCAGTTATGATGTAGTCTGGAGTACCGTAGTCAGCTATGATTGCTTTGTTAATGAATCAATTTATTGCTTCTGCTTTATGGTCCTTTGTTGTCCAGCAGATAGGCCAGCGTGTAGCAAAGTCAATGGCTAAAATTAGGAAACATTGATTTTTCTTAGTTTCTGGGAAGGGTCCCACTATATCTAGTCCCCAAACTTTGAATGGTTCAGGGTCAGGTACTGGGTTAACTGTTGGCTGAGGAGCCTTAGTTCTGGCAAATTTCTCACACACTGTTCATTTTTTCAGAACATTGATTATGTCTTGCTTAAGGTTGGGGCCAACATACTATCTCTTTTAATGTGAGGTATAGGTTGTTAGCCTTTGTTTGTCCTAGTAGACGGTGGTGTCTTAGGATGGTGTCAACTCTTTGTGCAAGTGGGATGTAGGAAACATGTTTGTCCTTTATGATTTGGTATACGGTTTCATTTGATACATGGAAATATTTTTTATTCCTTACTAATGTATCATGGGTTAGTTGGTGTGTGGAGGGGTCTTTCCCTTTGGTCTTGTACTCATTGTTATATAGGTTGGGCCAGTCAGGATCCAGGTGGTCTGGGTTACCCTCTCTTGGCTGGCATAGCCTAGAGAGAGCATCAAGTGTGACCAGCTCTGCCCCCTTTTGTATTGGATGTCCAAATTAAGCTGTTCCAGTAGGGACATCCATTTGGCTTGTTGTTGTGCAAGTGTGTTCTGAGTTTTTAAATAGATTAAGGATTTATGGTCAGTTAGTACTCAGACGTTTAAATGTCCTTCTAGAAACATCTCTATTTCTTGCATGTGTGATATATTGCTAGAAATTCCTTGTTGTGTATGGGGTACCTCTGCTCAGTGTTAGCTAGTTTTCTGCTTTTGTAAAATACTGGCAGGAAGTCCTGCTGCCCTGGCTGGTGGATGTGTAGGACTGTCACCAATGGTGGTGTCACTGGCATCTGACTCAAGCTTGTGGCACCTGTTGTTATTAGGGTATTTCAAGATTGGTGCTTTAATCAAAGATTGTTTTAATAGTTGGAAATTATTGTTACATTCTGGTGTCCAGATGAATTTCTTTTTGGCATTTCCCTTGGCTAAGTCATTTATTGGTGCAGTTAGTTTCCCATAGACTTTGATGTATTTCCTTAGGTAAGCTATCATTCCAAGAAAGCATCTAACTTGTTTAACTGAGGTGGGGCATTGCATGTTATTTATGGCTTTAATTTTTTCTGTGTCTGCTTTGATGCCACTGTCAGAGACAATTTGGCCCAAGAATAGTAGTTCCTTTTCTATAAATTGGCACTTACTAGGCTTGACATAGATCTTGTGCTTTTTGAGTCAGTTGAGTGTCTTGCAGACATGTGTGAGGTGTTCCTATTTTGTTTTTGAGAATATAATGATATTGTTGAGGTAGCATAATGTATTTGAGAGGCCATTTAGCGCTTGGTTCATCATAGTGAAAAAAGTTGCGGGAGCATTGGTCATCCCAAAGTCCATTACCCTACATTCAAAAAACCAAATTGCATACAGAACACAGTTTTTGGTATGTCTTTTTTCTTTTACTTTGACTTGGTTATATCCTGAGGTGAGGTGAATTTTGGAAAAGAATTTGGCTCCAGAGAGCCTTGCAAATAGATCCTCTATAAGTGGGAGAGGATATTTATTCTTTACTGTGCTTGCATTTAGAGCTCTGTAGTCAGTTAATAGACAGAGTGTGCCTTCTTTTTATTTACAAAGAACACTGCTGCCCCCATAAGGATTCAGATGGGAAAATGAAACCTTTGGCTAGGTTGTCCCCAATATGGGTCTTGAGAGTTTGATTCTCCATGAGGGAGAGTCTGTAGAGGGGTGCAGGTTTAGGCGTGGCTTTGCATAGGTTGATGCCATGTTTGACCTCCTGTTCAGGGGGTAGCTCTGTGAGCTCTTCCTTAAATACATGAGCCTATTTGCTTAGGGGTGCTGCAAGTTCTGAGCATTGTATCTTGGTTGTTTGCATGTTATTGAACGTGGTATACCTCATTATGTGGAGTGTACTGTCTTTGGTTAGAAGTTCTGAGTTGTCCTGATTTATGACTTGGGCAAATACTGTGTCTCTTAGTATGAGATTGTTGGGTTCTTTGAGAATATTAAAATTGACTCTGTGCATTTGATGGTCATGGTTTTTGTTTTCCAACATACACTGGAGATCACTTGGGTAAACCAGTCCATGCCTGCTACAATGTTGTAGTTTATGTTTTTCATGAAAAGTCCTTTGATGGGCGTTTGAATGCCTTGGTGGTCAATTCTTAAGGGAGTTGCTTTGCCTTTATGTAGAACCTTTGATTTGTCTGCCATTCTGGCATATTTGAAGTTGGATTTGACAACTGGTATTCTGTACTTGGTTACAAATGGCTTGTTTACCATGGTGTGTTGTGCACCAGAGTCAAATAAATTTTTATGTGTATGAGATTTATAAGTGCATGGGTAGACAAGAAGCTGTGAGCAATCTTTAATTTTTATGTTCATAAAAATGGAGGATTGCAGGGCACGTGGGATGCAAGCAGCAAAGTTTGTGCCATGGTAAAAATTCTTGCTGTGTTAGGGGGAGACAGGGGCACTTAAGCCTGTTCTTGTCAGGAATATTCCTGAAATCAACCCTGTAGGAAACAGCATTGTGGCCACAATGAGTCCCACAGGTCAAAGCAGCAAATGGCAGCAGTCCCCCTAATTGGAGAAACTGCCGTAAAACGGGAGGAGCAACAAAAAGATATTAAAAAATCTTTTAATTTTAAGGTTGGCTTTTATAGCCCAGCTGCCAGCCAGCGGTCTGCAGACTGCATGCCCAGCCTGGTGGCTTGCCCGCCCACTCCTGCCAGCTAGCAGGGGACAGCACACTCCCCACGGTGGAACCGTCCACCCCTGCTGGATGGGGGAATTACCAGATTAGAAAACCCAAAAAGGCAATTTCCCTAAACCCAAAAATGGGGGAACTGCTGCCCAAATTTGGAATCTACCAAAGTTGGAAGGGGCTGACAAGCTGCCCAGCACAATAATTCCTGCATTAACTGCAGAAGTTAAACTTGGATGCATGAAAGCATCTAATAAGGCACCAAACCAATGCAAGCCCAGAAGTAACAATCCATTGCCTGTATATCCTTTTCAATTCCCCTCCCAAAAGGGAATTCCAGACAATATCAAGTGTTTGGAGTTCCCTGTCCATTGTTTTGCACTATTCATGCCCCACCAAGGATGATAGTATATAATAAAGATCAATCACTTGATGCTAGTTTGTGCTATCATTGAGTGGATCTACCCCTCAATAGTATCACATAAATCAATCAAAACTTTACCCAATAAGAAGTTAAAAGACACTAAGCTTTGTCTGCCCTTCCCCAGGACAAGAAGATGAGCCATCTTATCTTCTCAGCTGTCCTAACAGCATGCCTAGGGGTTGGGGGCCACCAATATAATCAACCACATGGGCCATTCAACAATCCATCTGGCAAGTACTTTTACAAGGAGCCGGTAAAGCTCAACTCCTCTAATCAGTACTCCTGGCCCACACTGGTTTTGCCCCACTCCACTCAGTATGTAGCCATATACACCTGTATATACTACGTACTCACGTATTTTGCCAGTAATTTCGGACATTATAACGTACACACTAAGGTCTTTCGATGGATGATGACAGTCTATCCCATTGTGATAGCGCTCACAGGGTTCCAAGTTGCCAACTTGGTCCCTTACTTAGCTAAAATACTTCCCTGATTGTTGGGTCTTTACAGTTCCCCCTCCTCTTTTCCCTGTTCCTCTGTTTTGAGACCTTTGAGGCCAGAGAATGTGGGATCAGATTCATAGTGGGTTGCTGTTTCAGCATAGTTTACTTTGGCAGTGTCCTCTTTCTTGGGACAGGAGCAGTTTGTGCTCTGGCTGCAAGTGCCATTGTTATGATTGGAGTTGTGTTGCTATGACTGGTTTTTTGGCGTTTGTTGCCATTAGAGTTTTCTCTGCCATTGCTGTTAGAGGAGCTGGCTGCTGTTGTGTGCCGCATATTCCATGTTTGCGCATTTTTCTGCGTGCTTGGCTTCTGCAATAAGTGCAGGCATGGAGGTGTTAGGCTTCTGGACAGATGAGGGCAGTGACAGAGGGTTTCATTCTATTGATGAATGATGCTCTGGTATGCACATTGTCAGCTTGAGCTGGGTTCAGGATTTTGCAGTGTATTTCCTCAAACTCATTGGCGTAAGCTGTGATAGTGGTCTTCTGAGGAAGATTGCTGAGCTGTATTGCAATGTCTTGGAGTGATTTAGTGACACAGGAAGTTATGAGTGATGTCTGCTTTGAACTCTTCCCAGTTTTCAAGCTGGTTGTCAGTTTGTGAGCCAACCCAGGTGGAAAACCAGTTGGCTGCGGCCTCATACAGGCAATTGCTGGCTTCCTGGACCCATTTCTCATGGTGGATGCAGCTGGCGCAGAGTTTGGTGGCTGAGTGGTCTAGCCAGTTAATGATGTTTTCTTTGTTTTTACCAAAGAACTTGTTGATACCAATGTACTTGGTGTTGGTAACTTTGCCTATGATAAGCAGTTGTGTGTTTGTTTGTGGTTGGAGAGAGCGACTGTATTGAATTATCTTGGCACATGCTTTGGGCATGACCAGTTCTTTGAATATGGTGCATCCACTAGGTATATCTTTGTCAATGTTGTGGGCGCACAAGTACGTCTTCCAGGTATCCTGAGATGTGGCCTGGTTGAGTATGTGAGCAAAGTTGGGCAGGTTATTTTCAGTCATTTTCTCTTTCATTGGCATGGTCAAAAACCTGTAGCTGCTACCAGTGATGAGGAGCGTCTTTTGGGAAAGCTTCAAATATGGAATTAAGAAGAAGAGAAGTGTATTTTATTGGATAATACTTTAGACTTATATAGTTTTAGCTGTGGCAGAGATTTAGTCGGATCAAAATTAGGGGTTGGTCATGTGCAGGATGGGTTTGAGTTGCTGGATACTTGGACAGGCATGTGATATTGGTTTGTTGCCATTTCTGGTATGTCAAATGATATATTGGAAAGGCACCAAATTGGGCAATGACTGGATGTTAAGTGGGTTAGCAGTAGCCAGAATACTTGTACATCCAGATCCTTGACACTATCTAGAAACTTGTTTCTAGAATGGGATGGGGAAAGTCTTAAGGTGATCCAGGATGGGGATGGGGGATTTCACAGCGTCTGATTGACTGAAAAGAATATTTTCAGCAGTTGGAGGTCCTGCATTGGAATTTGAGTTGATGATGTCATAATTTGAAAAAATTTGGCAACCAGTGGGCCAAGTGCTGCCATCTCCAAATAGTGTATAACATGTGATTTTCTTGTCATAATTATTTGGGGAAAAATAAGGCAAATCCAGATTTTCCAGGGCTACTTTGAGTAACCCTGGCTTTGACCCAGTTTTTTTATCAATGACAGCATTTAAATTGTCTATTTCTATCAAGGATTTGGTGGCAGTTTTTTGCTGGTTTCTGGTCTTGCGGGTGTGCACTATTCCTTCCATTTGGTTTTCTACTGTAACAGGGAGATGTTGCAACATCTATCATCAATCTCTCCCAGGAAATCATTTCTATGACAGTTGGTTTGACTACCAGGTAATTGGTGGTACTCTTGCCACACCCCCATGTTGTGAGGATCAAACATTCCAAATCCTAAGAGGAACACTACTTGGATAAGCCCCATGACTACCATGATGCCCATGAACAGTATGTGGCTTTCCATGATTCTATATAAAATTCTAGCTTTATATCAAATAAAGTATCATTATCTTCTCAATTTACCCCTGTCTTGCTTTATATACTTACAAGAAGTATATACTTGACACAAGTGATCCCTTTTAGCTTTACATATTTGATCTTCTCTTGACTTTTCCCAATTTACCCCAAAAATGAATCTTTAGAATATTAAGCTTCTGAGTATACATCTTAACTTGGATGACCTGGTACTAAAATTTCAAATTTCCTAATTTTCCTGGTGGATGAATGGATTTAACCATTGATTGGTTTATTTATAAAACACCACAACTGGGCGTACTTTATCGCTAGATCCCATAGTAAACTTGATCAAAGCTAAAGATAGCTGGAACATTTCTTTTGAAGCTTAAGATTTCGGTACCCGCTCCAGTTCTTTCTTCGTGGTTTGAGTGTTTTGTTGTAAGCTCAAGCCGTTTTACCTAATCGATACCCGATTTCTTGTTAACTGGGTGGATATTATATTCTACACAACCCTTGGGTTTTGTTCTAGACTGAGTGGATTTTGTTCATCCCCACTAATGCGAAAACTACTGTGAAGGCTATTGCTGCATGGCTCTGGACTTAAATCCTGTTAGCTTGGGACTTTTTTTTAGAGTTTAGATGGCTAGTTTCAAGGGATAAAAACTTCAATGAAAAGCAAACTTTTCTCCAAATCTCGCCTTGGCCTCGAACCCATGCTAACACAGAATACGTTCAACTTTCAAGCTGCGGCAGTGGCTTATTTGATTGTCCTCCGTTGTTTTGATTATTGTTGAGACTTGATTTAAAGGAATTACTAGCTACAGTTGTACGTAAAGGGAAGTTAAGCACGAATCTACAAAAACCTTCTGTAGCAAGTTGTTTATTAAACGCCATTGAAAGACTCTACTCCATCAAGTCGATCAATTCAGGAGACATGGAGCTTTCATCGGGCTCTTCGGGCTCATCTTGTCGCGAGACGAGATCAAGAATATGAAATAAGTCCCTGGAAAGTAAAGGAACGTTGGTTGCAAGGAATAGAAGCGTGGAATGATGAGGCAAGAAAGCTGGTACAAAGGAGGGGAAGACAGCCAGCTTTTTTAAAAGATCAACCAGAAGGCCCAAAAAATTGTTGGCGCCGCGAGTCGCAGTGGGTGAAGGGGAAGCAAGGCTGCAAGTGGGGATTGGCGTTTGGCGCTCGGATGATATCATTTCTGGTAAATTCCGATGTGCAATGTTGATGTGATAGCGCATGTGTGTAAGAAGAGCATGTCGTAATGCAGGCTTTAGGGAATATGCATCTTTACACCCTTGCCACTCGCAGTAGTAGTGCTCTCCAATGTTGGGCATATGAGCAAGTTTGACATGCTCCAATGCTGATGCCTTAGTCTCAAGGACAGCTTGACAATTAATCCAAGCACAAGGGATGCCATCGGTAGTCTTGGGTTGAGGCTTGCGTGAAGTGGGAGCATCGAAGAGGAGACGATCGCTCTTTCGACCAATGCGCGTCAGGAAAAAAGATTCTTTCCTCTACGCCGCAACTGTACGATCTGGGAAGTGGGAAATACCATACGCGCAATGCGAACCAACCTTGTGGCCGAGAGGGTAGGAAGTCTAGTGGCAGGGGGCTCCTGCATATACTCAGCGTAGAGATCCAAAGCCGCCACCTTCTGTAGGGGATTGGATTCATATTTGCTACGCAGCCAATGTTCAATGGTTTCAAGAACATTTCCATTGTTTTCAGTTAAAAGTTCGAGGCCAGAGTTCTGCCTAGTCATTAAAAGGCTAAGCAAGCTACTAATCAGGTATGGACATTGCGTAGCACAAGCCGCTAGGTGGTCGGGAAGAAAATAGCTATACAGAATGAGGAATTCCACCACGGCAGCATGAAGCTCAATATCATCTGGTAGAGTCAACAGCGCAAAGATATGCCGGAGTAGCTTCTCATGGTCTAACGCGAGCTCAAGTGCTTCGTCGTGTTTCCCGAGCAACAACTTTGCCATAAGCCGAAGTCCGCCAAGCACCTGGCTACGGTCGTCCCCAAGAATTATGTGATTTAGCCAATTCAGAAAGGCAGGCGAAGGAATAATGGACGTGCCCATATTATCCAGTATGTCGATGCAGTATGTACGTAGCTCGGGATAGTTGACTGCATCCATCAGCGGCGGCGCAGACTGGGGAAGCATGAGCAGCTGAGTGATCTGCTCCGGAAGTTCGGAAGTTTCGGCGAGGTTTGCTGCTGACTCTTCTGACAGCGTACAGTTGCGGAGTCCAAGCGTTAGAAGAAGGAATGGCATTGGGACCAAAGTGCCAGAACGCCTGAGGAGAGTTGAGCTGAGATGAGTGCAGTATTTGGAAAACTCATCCAAAAGCACTGTTCGAAGGCTTGGGAATTGTTCGATGGAATAAGATAGAGGGCATTCGCTAGACCAGCGCAAAAGGGCCTCAAGCCCCCATTCAACTTCATTGGGAAGACCAGATTCAAGGGCAAGAGCTATTCGGTCAGTTTCATAAACCCATTGCACATTTACAGGATTGAAATAAAATTTCTTGATGCTTTCTTGAAGGGAAGACTCAGGTGGGCCTGGCTCATTTGAATCTTCAAAAGACTTGCTACTCACCACCTACTAATGAGCCTTTGACTTGCTTGATACTTACCGGGGAGTCTCTATAGTCGTAGTCGACTTCATTTCCAAGTTCCAATCGTGGATAGCCCTTGAAGTGGTCTCTCTCATATGCTAGCAAGTATTTTTTGTAAATCACACGGATAAGCGAGGATGCTTTCGTCTGTTGCTCTCCTGGGGGAGTAAATTTTCTCCAAAAGGAATTATCACAAACCTATCAGGCTTATTTAAACAGAAATAATGCTTTAAGTACCTTGTGATAGCCTCCCATATTTGTAACTGCTTGATACAGGCCATAAAGATTGGTTTCTCTATTGAGAAAAATAGGCGTAGCCTTAAAAGTCGCTCTTAAGCTATGAGTTTACAAATAAAAAGATAGCTTACCCAGTCCGTTTACTGTGTGCTTTTAGCTTGATTAAAAATTCAACATTTTTCTTGTGAGGAACAGCTTTCAAGAACAATTGGGCTTAAATCTTCGGATTGAGACATTGTAGATAAACTTTAGAGATCCAGGTCAATATTAACCCTCTAAAATCATTGTAAGTGAAGAGAATACATAGATGGCTGTCTAGCAAAGGCGTCGTATATAAAAGTGCAAAAGCGGCTGTTAAAGAAGCTCGAGTTGCTTCCAACTAACCAAATAATAGACCTCTTAGTTTGAGGTTATCCTGTATTTGAGATCTTAAAGAATAAAATAGAATGCTTCTTCGAAAAAGAAACGTAAAAAGAATACTAAGAAGCATGTAAATACTTTGAAAAAAGGCAGGAAAAAGCCTTTATTGATTGTAATATTGGGTGAATCAAACTAAAAAATAGGCAGAATAAATTTATTTGAGCTGGGGATTTACTTTTCGCCACTCTATTTATAAGCCGGATTGAAGCACTTGAGTTTTACTTAGGAGATGACTTGTCAAATTCGTAATTCTGGTTTTTTGCTAAAATGTTAGAAAACCATCTTCCTAGCAGGGTCGCATAATAAGTAGGCCAACGAATTATTTAAACAGCCAAACTAGACTCAGCTAGTACAGTAGAAATTTATATTGGGCTCTTTAAAATACTGCAACATTAACCAAGGTAATCACACAGAAATCTTAATTCAACTCTCTTCATAAATCAAATAATGAGAGCATGATAAGGAAAATTTAATAATCATTAAAGTGATCCTTTTTCACGTGTAAAGATTAAATAAATGAAGCTATCTTTAGCCTGAAATCGATTAAATCAAATAATCACTATACAACAAATAAGCAATTTGTAGGAACTTAATTGGAACACTACCTTTAACTTTACTTAAAACAATGGAGAACTATTATACCTTAAAAGGAAACTCTTGCTAAACAAAGGCTTTAAAAATCAGACCTAACTTAACAAAGCCTCACTATTTGATTTAAACAAAAAAGTTAAATGGTTATTTTACTGCTGTACCACAAAAAATTAATACTGGTCCATAACCAAAATGCCACAAGTTAAAGGTTGAATTCCCATTGCTACAGAGGACAATTGGTTATTTTTTAACATATAACTTGTGATCAATGACCTAACAACCTGGTTAGACTAAAGGTTAAAAAATACTTGATTTAAATGCTGCTATAGTAAAGCTCATCCACTTTGAGCAAAAGTTTTTTGTATTGATCTGGGAATTCTGGTGAGATAGATTTGTGCTTAACCACTTAAATATCCATACATTGGACACCTTAGCCCAAATGATAAACCAGAGCATTATCCCTTCAGAGATAATTCTGACCTTAATAAGCATGATTGTGTTGCAACTGAAATTGTTATGGAAGTAACAAATTCAAATCCCAAAATGGGATTTGAACCTGCTCTCAGCTACCAGGCGGGAGAAGCAGATGGCAGGAACCACTCCTGCCCTGGTAGTAGCTGTGGGGCCTATCCTGGGCCCCAAAAGGCTATGTACAAGCCTTGGTGGGTTTGGCTGAGCCTGGGCAATCTAAATTTAGTCCCAGTGCTCCCAGTTCAAGCCCACCTGTCATGGCCCGGTGACTCCCAGGAGAACCTTCAGTCAGGGGAGGGTGAGCCTGAAGGCCCAGTAGATGGTGGGGGCTATCTGCATCACATAATTGGCAGCTGTAGCCCAAGAACGCCACACTCCCATGTGGGGTATCACTTGCTCAGTGAGCCCCAGCATGGTTAAGTAGGCGAACCCAAGCTTGCTGTAATCATATGATGAAGCGGAAGGAACAAGAGAAAGTTCTCCTGTGGCGGCGCTCATGGTCAGGCTTGGCTGGGCAAGTTGTTGGAGCAGAGAAACACCAGGAAAGGAGAGCCGTGGTGCAGGAGCAGGAATTAGTTCTTGGTCCAGCACTCTAGGAGATGGGGTAAAGGCTGGCAGTGGTTGGTTGGAGGCAGCTAGAAGTTGCTCCGTTTCCCAGCGCTGGCGTTGGTACTGGAGGTACTCTCTGTTTGAAAGCACCAGCAGTATAAAATTTGTGATAATGTAATAAGCCCCTACAAAGTATAAATGCTCAGTGTGCATTAACCAACAAAAGTTTATTAGATTAAGATGTCAACAAAGAAAGGGGATGACAGTGTTCCCAGCTATATCATGCTGGGAAGCTGCAATTGGACTTACTGGCAGCTCCTTATTGGTTGTCAATGAATTATTCTCAAGTTGGGTTCCATTGGTGACTCCTGATTTGTCAGTTAGATGGATCATTTCATTATTCTTGCCCTGGGGAAGCTGGCAGGGGAATTTTGGGCCATTTGGCAACCCAAGTCCCCAATTCTGGGTTTCAGAGGGTGTGGGCTAACTAAAATCTTTTCCACTTGGCTTTGAAACGGTTTTCAATTTTCCCCAGGCTTGGCATTGACCAGGGCTCAATTCTCCACTTGGAATTAAAGTTTTCTTTGGGTTAATCTGTGTGATTGGCAACATGATTGTTTGGTCACACAATTGCTCCATTGCAGGCGTTGAACCTATGCAACATAGGGTTTTGTCTGGCCCATTCTGGGCCCTGACACCACCCTCCATTTTGTAATTTGGGGTTCCCAATTGGGAACCTCTTTTTCAATCAAGTTCTTAAACCTCAGAATTGCTTGCCAGACCAGCTAAAATAAAGTAATCAAATTGAAAATGACCCCATGACACCTGCAGCCAACCCTGACAGAACCAATGACCAGTCAAGCAAAAATAGGCCACCTGTCACAAGTGACAAGTTCTTGTTAAATATACATGTGATAGAATCCCAGCTGCAGGAGCCACCAGCCTGCAAGCCCAGCTGTCCGCATTTTCCTGGGCTCAAACCAGAGCCAAATTTAAATTTAGAGAAGCTCCTGAGATCAATCAACCCATAATTGCTTGCGCCAACGCCTCACCTGCAAAAGAATCCTGTTAGTCCTGCCAATGAGAGCACAGTCCTGGTCAACAATCCTGAGATAACTGGGGCCACCTCTGGTAAGGAATTGAAGAAGCCTTCCGTAGAATGCAGGCCACCTGAGGATGAAAAATCCTGCAGCTCAAAGGGGAAATTTGAGTTTCCTCATTCCAACTCAACCAATGAGAGACCCTCCAAGCAGGACTCCACCAATGATTTCCAAACTATGGAAGACAGTATCACCTGGCCCAGAAAGGTTTGTAAAAGGTTCTCTATGGCAGATGGGTATACTTATACCCTGGGCTGCCAGGAAGTTACCCATTGCCATTCTTGCAATAAAGTGACATGAACCTTTGGTTCAACCAGGTTATTCCATATTTGATTTTAGTTCTATTTCATTTGCAGTCTACCTCCTGCAGTTTTGTACCTCACATCCATCAACCCCAAGAAACTGCAGACTCACTGCCTGAAATATATTGTCCACCAGGAGCTCTCTTTGGCTCGGTACATTTCACTGAATACCCACCCAACCTGGCGTATTTGGAATTCACCCTAAAGAAAATCCTGATCTATGGCCCAGAAGCCAGAACTAGAGAGACAGAGACCATTGGCAGAGAAGGAACTTGAGTCACCATACCTCCCTGCTGTTCCACAAAAAGTATAACTACTTGCCTGCCTACCTAGTTCCAATGACACCACCTCTCACCCTGCGGCCCAACTGCCCACAAGAATCTGTTGCAACCAATGAATATACCTCCACTCAGATATTTGGGTTGATGCACATCATCCTCACCAGCCTTATTGATTCAATGGTGCCTGCCAGCGGACCCTGGGCTCTCCTGGGCAAATTTTTATCTTATATTATAAAGTTAGCTCCAAACTTGTGATGGGCCCTTCCCACAGGACCCTTGGGCTGGCCACCCGCAAGTTCTCAAGAACCCCCTGCTAGCTGGATCCCTGACACCACCAGCAAGCCAAGAAACTGTTCCTGATGACTCCAAAAATGGTGATAAAATAGCCAACCAGCTGGTAGAATTTGATATGACAAACCTTGCCATTCAGATAGCACTAGAAAAATTCCCAGAGGCATCTGGGTGTGAAGGAGTATATAAGCCAGAAGCACCAGAAAGATTCTGTATTTTCATTCTTACTAAATAAATTTGCTATGAACCTTTGGTTCACCAATCTTATTCCATACATATTTCTGATACTCTTCCATCTGTAATCAACCAAGCACCAGTACAGCAGTTTTTAAACCTGTTAGGATAAACAAAAATCTCAGTCCAAAAACAAATATAACTCAGTATAAAAACGAGATTGAAAATAAAGAATTTATATTAAATTACAATAGATTTGGATCTAACTTGATTTTGCTTTTAGACTGAGTTGTATTTTTTAGACTGATATTTTTTTGTTTATCTCAACAGGTTTGAAAACTACTGTACTCACCCTCAGGGATTGATTGCCAAGCACCAGCTAATAAACCAGAAGTTTTTGAATACTACTGTCCCCCAACGCTATATTTGGTCCTGTACACTTCACTGAGTATCCCCATAACCCTGACCACAAACCCTAGACCTTGAAAGACTTACAGTGGTACACTTATCCAGACGCTCCCAAGGACCCCTATCAAATAATCTGTGACAGCTAAGAAATCAACATATATCCTTTGATATTCAACAGGAAATACAATAATCCTTCTGCCTACTTAGTTTCAATGGTACCACCCTCTTAAGCCTAAACCAACCATCTCAACACCCTCACTTCTAATGCCACTGGCCAGAGTAGTCAATTCCTGGGAGTGCTATACCTGGCACTCACAGGGTTGATTGATTCTGCTTTGCTGGCAGCTGGACCCTGGGCTGTGGCTGGGAAGGCTCTCTCCTACCTGGTAAAGTTAGGTCCCATTATCTGGTGGGCCATGCCTGTACCTGCATCTGTCCCTCCCTCACCTAAAGAGGCGTCACAGTACTCCTGGTATCCTGACAAAAATGGACACATAAGTTGAAAATGTATCTGGAAATACTCAGGTGACACTTATCAAGCCATCCCATGTTGGATCTAACATCATACTCTGTCACAGAAGTTTCTAATTTTCATGGGATCAGTTGATCAAAGCATCACTAAAATTATGTTTTGAAGCCTAAATACACCAAAATTAAGTATTATTGTCACAGCCCATACCAGAGTCTGGCTGGACTCCTACTGAAGAGGGGAGCTGGGCCTGAAAAGCCATGTACACAATTGGTGCTATTCTGAAAAGGTAATTCACTTCTGTAGCTAGAGGATGCCAACTTTCAGTATGGGGCACAACCTGATTGGCCAGCCCCAATATTGTGATGTAAACAAACCCCAACTTGCTGAAGTCCTGGGCAGGAGGCACGTTGGGCAGGGGGAGTAAGAGGAATCTCCTTCATGGTTGGTGGAATAGTCACTCTCAGGTGGCCAGGAGGGAGATCCAGGTGATGAGGATGGAAAAACTTAAGTCAGATGCACAAAGTGGCTTAACCAAAGTGACAGGGGCAGAACCAGGAGTGAACAGATAGGCGCAATGGTATTGTGCAGTGAGATTCAAAAATAGATGCAAACAGAATAATTAGATTGGTTTAAAATAGATAATTCCTGCAAGAAAATAATGGGTCCTGGGCATAAAGTTGTTTATTTAATGATGTCAATAGTGAGGAGGGCTTTTCTTTCTTACTACTTATAATTACTGGTGAATGTGTACCCTTTTGTGCCACCAGAGGTCTGGTGGCATCATTTTCAGTATTACTTGCAATTTGGCCCGGAAATTGTGCACTTGATCCTGGGATGGAAGGAAATTGGCTAGTATAACAGTAACCTTGTTTGGGCTGCAGCATGTCAAGGTGCAACCTCTATTAATAGATTCCGCAAGTAAATGGTCTCCTGATTGTGCAATTAAACAATCACACTCTTGATGTACCATTTCCTGATAGTAAAAGGGCCAAAATTTGTAATTAGATTTGATGCCAGGTGTCACGCTTTTTGCATTACAGCGCCACAATTATTTGAGATTATAGGGCACAGGACATTTGCTTGAATATACTCATATGTGAGGATATGAGTAGTATTGTATCAGAAGAGCCAGGATTGAATGGAACCATGATTATTGCCCAGCAATTGCTTCTGATTGAGTAGAAGCACTTAAGGATTAGGATAAAAGTCAAACAGATTAAGGATAAAATAAAGGTGCTTCCAAGATTATTTTATTGTAAATGATTAATTCTTCTTATACCTTCTGCAGGGTTAATCTTTGGGCTGCTAGCAATATCTTCTGAGGACATTCTAACACACCCCTAATTTGGGTAATTATTAATCTAGGTTTGGTGCTTATTGCACGTCAACCAAAAGAATATCTTCATCTTCACCCAGCACAGGTGATCCTTGCTGGTGTGGAATAATTTAGTACTTCAGGATCACTTCTTACTTCTCTGGCATCCTGCAAGCTTAATGCTTATTAATGTGATAATTATGGGAATTCAAGATTATGGGGAATTGAACCCAGTGCCTTGGCGCTTAATGTAAAAGCAAAGCGGCACTGTGGCGCTTGCAATAATTTTCAGTTGGCGCTTGACGTAAAAGTAGTTTGGGGCTTTGGCGCCTAATCCAGTTGCTAGGCGGGCGCCTGTGTCTTTTTTCAAGTGGCGCGGCGGCAAATCATGTATCATTTAAGTGCCGCAGTGGCGCTTATCATTGGCTAATTTAAGGTTCAGGTCAGCAGGCTACTGCTGATCCAATATGCATATGATTTATACTACCAATTTATGTTGTTTGGTAGCTGCAATTTCTATCTGTAAGCTCTGTCATAATTGGCATCACTGTATTTTATACTACTAATTTATGGATTTGGTTGTAGCAATCCCAATCCGTGGGCTCCGTCATAATTGGCATCATTGCTTGGTCAAAATTCCCAACACCAGGGATTCAAGGCTTGTGGGCCTCTCAAATCCTAGGCCATTCATGATTTGAAAGGGAGGTTTCTCTCTGAAAGGCAGTTGGTAATGTTTCCCATGCTGTGGGTTGCTTTTTCTCTAGGAAGGCTAGCTGGTTGTCCAGGGCATTCTGGGCCCTGACAGGTATGAGGATTTAAATGTCACTATTGAAAAGATCTGGCTTGCAGTTAGAACTGTTGTTGAAACAGCGGGGTTGACCCCCTTGAAAATTTCTACACAAGAGACCCTGTGCCGTTCAAACTGACTTCTCTTTAACCCAAAGTCAAATGTGGAAGTCAACCCAAATTTCTAAATAAAGCAACATGACCCAGTGATAATCCCTAATTGGTGAGCAGCTTGATTTGATGCTTGACTCATTATAAGATCAAACCACCCCCTGTCTAATCCAATTTACTTATCTTCACAATTATGTTCCTCTTAAAATTATTTCCCCAAAATTACTTAAGTGATATCTCTCAATAAAGATAATTATCTAGTTTCTAAATATTTTTTCTCTTGTAGCTTGCTAATAAAACACAGTTATAACATTGGTAGCACTGGTGGTTTTCCTTCCTATCTTTCCCTCATAAAATTCCTCATGTTGCCTGTACTTGCTGTGGTCAAAAAATGTACAAAAGAATCATGTCCAGGCTCCCCTTGGATTAGACGCCCTATGCGCCAGGAACTGAAATACCAGAAGGAGATATCATTTACCAAAAAATGTTAATTTCAGTTTCTGCCTTAAATGCCTTGTCAGTGCAGGGTTCTTTCAGGCCCCATTATCACACCTCAAACCAATGAAAAGAGCACCATGCCTGCTCACATAGCCCAGCAACTTTGCAGTGCGGCATTGGAGCTGTTTGCTGAAGCCAACAACAACATCACCACTGTGTGGATCCAGTCTTCTCAGAAAAAGCTGACAAAGATGGAGTGCCCTGCTCAATTATTGATTGAGATATATCTGTTGCCTGACTAACAACACAGGCACGTGGTGAAACAAGTGGCACAAGTACCATATCAAGAAGGAATGGGAAATCTTCAAGTGGGACTTCTTGGCCAGATTTTTAATTAAGGACACTGCACTTATAATTATCTTTCAGGTGAAGAACTTGATGCAAAACAGTACTGTAAAGGAGTTAAAAAGGACCTACAAAGATTTGCACCTATGTGCCCCCTTCTAGATGGCCTTTGATAACCCTGTCACATACCTCATGTACTAAAAATGCTCAAAACTCATGTAATGAGATGTGCCAACCTGGACCAAGTTACCAATCTTTAAAGCTTGTGATATGAAGCAGAAAGAGTGGAACAAACCTCTAATGCGCTCCACAAGGTGCAGACTGGGGAAAGAGAAAGACACAAGGACTCCTATCCACAGGTTGTTTAAGCCATCTTTGCCTAACAGCAAGAGTAAACTCAGGTACCCAGCACTCACAATAATGTGAATAATGGTCAGTTTAACTGTACACAATTCAGAGTCACTTCCACAAAGGCAAGCAGGATGAGGGAAAAGCGCAGTGAGAGAATTAAGCAAGCCAAGCTCTCCCAGCTGTCAGGACCATCATTACTGATTATCCTAACACTCATCTCTGTATTGGTTTGCAACAACCAGCTGCCCTAATCACTGAAAAAAGACATTATTATTTTGGTAAAAATTACAATGGGGTTTAAATTAAAAGAGATTGATTAAAACCATCTTATATTTGAACAATCCATATTTGTAGCTAATTCTGGGATTCAAGCCAGGAACCTTGATGAGCAGCTCCTGCACATGGTTTTAGACTTGGAAAATTATTTTATATTAAATAAGGAGTGTATATTAGTTAAAAACCAAATTCTAGCCAATCAAATGTTATTCTCTCATCTGAAGATCCAGTTAATTATCTGATGTTGACTACAGACTTTGTAGTTGATTACAAACCATTTTTAAGTTAATAGTAGAGAATATCTTTTGGGACTGTTTAAAACAGTTGATATATCAGTTAAACCCCAAGCCTAAAGTTCATGAGTCCAGTGAGTTAAAAGAGGAGTTAGAGAATCCTTAAGTTGAAAGAAAATGGTTTGATATTCAGTTTAAAATATCCCTTTAAACTGTTAACAACTCCTCAAAACAGTTGTAAACTCCTCAGCCTTTTCCATCACCACTATATATTCCAGCCCTGCTCAGTATTTTCACTTGTACAATCAATAAAGAGCTTAAACCTATCAATTGAGTTTTTATTGTTCATAAGATATACTAGCAAATACCATGAAACCACCTAAGCTCCCTATTACCAGGGGAATTAGGTTCAAATAATTGTTACGCTTGCTGGTTTTTCATCTTGTACAAAGCTCTGTAAACATGGACTCAAGACCCAAGACTGGAACAAATACCCAATACTTTCAGAATGGGCAATGGAATACTGTAGTACCTGGAAAGTGGTACACTGTCTCTTTGTTTTAAATGAATCCTCCTATTAAAGAAAAATCCCAATCAGTTCCAAACAAACCCACTTCTCCAAGTTTATTATATACATTTGCCTTCATCATCTTGTTATCATATCTGGGGGCCTATGCATTTTTAGGACAATATAATCCACTCCTTGGTTGTTACTGTATCTTTGGCAAGCTAATTCACTTGGGAATGGTATCATTACCCATTGGTTCTATGTTGACTGGTTTAAATCCTTCTTTATTAATCCATGATGCAGGAAATCTATTTCCTGCAGGATAAGTTCCTGAAACTAGCAACTGGCAGCCTTGCCCAGTGATGAGTACCAACATGAAGTTATCAACTAATACCCAATCATCCAGGTACCATCAAACAACTGATGCTCTACACAATTTCCAGAAATCCAAATAAATTGATGTCCTATCATTTCTGCTTTTGAAGTTACACTGGTTCAGCGGTCTTAGATTCAGGAGGAGATTTTACCCTAGTAAACAGAAGCTTTGTAAACAAGTTCAAGTAAGCTACTAATCCTTTGCAGATTAAAAGCATAGTTTCAAGTGATGAACACCTCATTACTGTTATCCAAGAGACTGCCCCTTTAAATATCTCTGGAAAACCTTCATTCTATCATCCAAGGACCCATCATCAAATTTCCTATGCTTGATGTGGTCCTTGGCCTAGTAATGGATAAAGAAAAACAATCCTCACATGCACTAGATTACATCAGTATTGACCTTCAAAAGAGAAGGGATCAATTACCAAATTTACCCAGACACTGTGGAATAACTCTTGAGGAACCACATGTTAGTGGGTATAACCAAAACTCAGGAAGAGCAAGAAAACCTCAATGCCATTAACTGGGACTCTTGCCAGTAAAAACCCATACACTTTAAAGATAAACAGGACATCATTACCCCAGACCTAAAAGTTTCAAACACCCCAAGATCTTTAAAGAGTTCTTATCAGGACTACACACAAGAGGCATATCTAAAATTTCATACAGCTAAAGGGCGCCGTGCCCAAGGCCCATTCAATCTAATGCCTCACTAAAAAAACAAAGATGACACTCTTTGCGCCTACCTGAAAGAAGCCTTAGAAAAAGGGCTCATCTGGCCATCTCAATCATCCTTTGTAGCAGTTGTATTATTTGAGGCCAAAAAGGATGGCTCCCTTCAACTAGTAACAGATTATCAAGCACTAAACAAGGTCTCCATCAGGAACTTCTACCATTTACACTCATTGATGATCTCTTTGATGTGTTAGGCAGGGAAAAAGTCTTCTTTAAGATTGACCTGACATCTGGGTAAAATCAGATTTGCAACAAGGAAGAAGATAATCCAGAAACTGCATTCTGGACTAAGTATGGCTTGTACAAGTGTGTTGTCCTTAACTTTGGGATGAACAAAACACCATCAACTTTTGTCACATTTATTAATGAGGTATTTGCGCCACACCTTGGGAAGCACGTTCTGGTATACTTAGACAATATCATTGTATACAGTTCCACTGTTGAACAGCATCAAAAAGATCTGGAGGCAGTGTTTACAACCTTGTTGCAACACAAACTCATTGCCAAGTCATCCAAGTGTCAGTTCTACCACAAGTAGCTCCCCTTATTAGGGCATGTGGTATCTAAAGAAGGCATCAAACCAGATGAACAAAAGATCCAAGCCATCTGCAAGATGCCATCACCCAAGGACAAGGGTGAACTTAGAGCCTTCCTAGAATGATAGCCTACATACAACAATTTATTCCAGACTGTGGTATCCTTACAGCACTGTTGTCTGCCATTAAAGATGCTAATACCAAGTTTGTATGGACCCTGAAATAGGACCTCTTTTTCTGTATTTTGAAGGAAAAACTGGTGTCTACCCCCATCTTGCAATATCCCAAAAGAGACAAAGACTACCAAATGAAAACAGATGCCTCTGATACATTCATTGGGAAAGTACTGCAAATCAAAAATAATGATGTTGACTTCCTGCCTGTAGCTTATGAATCCCAAAAGTTGACAGACAGTGAGTGTCAATACCCTATCCACAACAAAGAACTGTTGGTCATCTTACACTGTCTAGTCAAATGGTGCTGTTATTTAGAATGGCAGGAAGAATTCACAGCACTGACCGACCACAAGTTGCATATATATTTCAAAACTCAAGCAAATCTATCCTGCTGTCAAGCCTGCTGGATAAAACTCTTGGAAAGATTCAATATGCCCATACAATACAAACTTCATCCAGAACTTGCCATGGCGGACACTCTCTCACGCCTGTATGTCTGTGCTACTAGAGGGGAAAATGGGCTTGACCCAGACTGGCCGCTCTTGGTACTACAAACAAAAGACAAGGGTTTCCCTCCTGGTACAACCAACATAACAAAGGAAACAGTCATCAAAAACAAACACCTATTTGCTGACGTGTACGGACCTTGCACAGAAATGTGCAACAGGACTACCTCCCTTACATCCTCACACACCAGCAAGTGGACACCATCCTACAATATCACAGAGACCTAGGACACACCAAGAGCCGCAATCTATACAAATTCCTTAAACACAAGGCCTGGTGGCCAACCCTGTATTGTGACGTCCAGGAAGTCCTAGACCAATGTGAGGTATGCAAGAAATTTTCTAAAAGTGAAGCCCCTCCAAAATCAGTACTACCTATCCACATTTAACTACCCTTCAAAGTATGGGCCCTAGAGGTCATGGGTCTTATGCCAGGGAAGCATAACAAAAAGAAAAATAATCATTACTGCAATAGACTTTGCCACACAATGGCTAGTGGCACAAGAAGAAAAAAACACATACAGGCAATGATGTGCAGAAATTCATAGGAAAAGAAATCATCAGCAAGTTTGGAAAGCCAGGACTCCTGATAACCAATGGGGGTAAAAAATTGACCTCTGAAGACACCAGTGTATACCTCACCAAGAATGGGGTCCAAAGTATACAGTGACAACACCTTACCATCCTCAGGCCAATGAACATCATGGAGCATAAGGCTGATTTGTAGCCTGGTACAGGCCCTTGCTAAGCTCACTGCTGGTGTACATAAGGACTTGCACAAACAAATAACAATCAAACTACTTGTGTTCTGCACTTGGGTGAACAGATCCACCAGGAAAAGCCCTTTCAAACTGGTTTACGGCACACAGCCAAAAATTGTTCAATCCCTCACAAGGCCCACCTTAGAAACAAAAGTAAGGTAATTCACTGCTCAGACCCCCAAGTACTCCGTACCAACAACAGTCAAATGCCAGAAAAGAAAAATAGTTAAAAGACATGTTTTTTTCTCACCCAAAGAAGATATGAAAATGGCAAAAAAAGTATGGGTAATGAATACAGACAAAAGCAAGTTACACCCTGAGAAAGTAGGGCCCACCATCATGTTAAAGGTAAACAACAACAACACTTACTTATTGCAAGGATTGGGCAAGAGGAAGCAGGATAAATTCCTAAACCACAATAGACTCTGTCCCTGCAAAGCTCAAAAGAAGCAACAAGAGTCTGTCCTGCCTGCAACCAAACATCAGTTAGTACAGTACAGTACAGTGCCTGGGCCCCTGAAACCCTTCCAGCAGACCTTCCAACAGAGGAAGCCAACACTCAGCTGGGGGTGTATATCAAAACAACGGGATCAACCCCCCAGCAAGGTTCAGACCAAGCAGGTTTGTGACCCGCAACCTGAATTCCCAGTGACCTGTAGCCAAATGGGGAAGTCAAATCAAATTACCAAATCTAGGAACATGACCACATGACATTCCCTATGTGGTGAACAGCTCAATTTAGTGCTTGAATTATTACAAGAATCAAGCCACCCTTGCCAATCTAACTAATTGATCTTCACAATCATGTTTCTACTATCCTGATTCACAATAACTATATAAAATCTACATCTCAATAAAGAACAATATCTAGTTTCCAATCATTTCCCCCTGTAACTCTGCTAAAACAGCACAGTTACAACAATCCCACAACAAAACTTCACATGCTAAGAAAATGAATCTTAATTAAATGTGGTGTATTTAAAATGTAATTATCAAAAAATAATATATCAGAATATATTTCTTTTATAAATTAAGATCCATTTGGATTATTAAGTTTATTTATTCTAACATGCCCTTTTAATCTTGTATTTGAAAAGCATTATTTTCTGATAGTTGAGTAATATTTTTTAAGTAAAAATTTAGAGAGAGAAAATGTATAATATTTTAAATTAAGATAAATGTTTAAATATAAATCAATAAAATTCAAGAATAAATTAAAATGTCATCGGGATTTAAAATAGAATCCTTAAACATAATTTAAAGCTGAATACAAAAAATTGATCTTTTTTTGATAAACATTGTTTTTAATAATTGTTTTATGGTATTTAATTTCTGAAACTATGAGGCATTTTTATTTAAGATATATTAATCTTAAATAATAAATTAAAAGTAATATTTTTAATTAAATTAACATGAATTTTAATTGAGATATTTTATTGTTTTTTAAAAATGATGTGTTTTAGAAAAATAAAAATATGTCTGTGAAAAATAATTTATTTTACTGAAAAAGAAAAATGCAAGAAACCCTATATAAAAATCTATTTTTCATGATTTAAATTAAATCTTCTCAAAAAATTGATTTAGAAAAATGAAAAGTTATTTATTTTTACAATATATAAAAGAACTTGTGGGCTTAAAATAATTTAAATGTCTTTTGATTCAGAATTTGATCAGATTTCTATAAGTACAAGTTCTATAAACTATTCTACACCATCTTTTTCAGAAAAGTATCACAAAAAATTGCTGTAATAAATAATTAGATCTTTAGATTCCTCAATTGTTTTTAGTGAATACTCTGTTTATACAGATGAAGGTATTTATTCTTTTGTTCAACTAAGCCATTAGGCATAAATGAAAAATCAAGTAAAAAAGGAATAGAGTAAATCTCTTAATGATGCTAATTTTAAGATTTATTGAATTCATTTGTATACATTTGTTAACCTACATGGAACAACAAGAAAAAGTGCAGCTATACTCCTGTCCAATTACAAAAAGGTTTATTTTTTAGAAAGGCTAATAATTAGACAATTTTCTTTTAAATCCAAATCACATACTAAAAAATTAGGTAAATATATATATATTAATAAAAAAAGCCTCTTTATTTTCAATACTGCAAATAGGCTATGAATCAATTTTAGGTGGCTTGATTTGTACTAAGCGGTAAAATCCTAAAAAAATTTAATCCTTAAGGGATATCTTTTATAAAAATATGGACTGTTTCAAATCAGTTTCTCAAGTTAATAATGTAAAAAATCATCATGATTTCTTATTTTATTGAATTTGGAATTTATAGAAAGAATATGGAGGCTCAAGGCATCAGATCTAAATATTGTAAGAAGCCTAGCAACTTTAACAAATTTGATCCCATCACCAAAGGGTATTTTTATAGGAGCAACATCAATATTTCATAAAGGTGGAAATTGTCCAATTTCACATGAAAAGGTATAAAAATATAATGATCTAAATATATTTGAATAATTTAATTCCAGACACTGGCTCAATATATGGTAGAATTATTTTATTTACTAACTTAAATTTGATATTCAATGTGAAAGTGACTTTATTTTAATTATTGAAAAAGAAGTAAAAAATATGATTATTTTAATTTCAAGGCTATTTTAGAATATCTTTGTTCATGTGGATTCCTAAAGATATTCCCAAGAAGTACACTAGTATCAGTAAGAGGATATTTTAGATTATATAACCTTTTTAGGGAAAAGGATATCCTGTAAATAAGTCTTTAAAATATTTATACTGATAAAAAGGACTTTTCAACGCGTGGATTTATAAGCTACATTAGTAGGAAATATAATATTGAACAAGGAAACCCAAAAATAAATATTTATATACTGACTGATTGGGATCCTTATGGTAAAATCAATTGTAGTTATTTATATAAAAGGTATTGATATACTATGCTGTTACAAATTTGGTTCAAAGGTAAAAACCTCAATAAACTATTTTTTAAATTTTAGAGATCAAGATTTGAAGATGCTTATAAAGTTAAAGAAATACAATGGTTTAGCCTTTATGATGATATGCTTTTTCCTAAATGCTTTTATGAATATAAAAATATGCAATCCCTTTTGTTGAATAACTATGATATTGATAAAGCATATGACTTATTGGAGAAAAATAATAATATTTTTCATAGTGATAAAATAAGGTTTTAAATTAAGATTTCTAATAATTTAGTTTAGAGCTCTCTAGAATGATATTTTATGGATACAAAAATGAGCTTGAAGTTTTTACTATAACATCCAAGGTTCCAGATAATAACTCTGAAATCAATCAATTATCTCTTTTCACATCAATAACTTCAGCATTAAAAATTTTAAAGGAATGAAAAAATTATTTAAATTAATAGCAAGAAAAATCTCTATAAATGATTATTCATATTTATATCTTCTTGTAAAGCTTAATTAGAAATTTAAAATTTTGAAAAATACTTTGGGTTTCTTTAAATTGTTATGCTAATAACTTATTTGGATCAATCTTATTACTCCATGTCAAGATATTGGCTAATAATGGTTGGAAAGAATCTTTTTACTATTTTTAACTAGAATATTGGAAGAAAATACTCTTAAGAGCCCATTTTTATTTAACAGATAGCTGCATAGGGATGTAGTTACATTCATATATTATAATGATCTTGATCACATCATGCTATTAATATTACTATTCAATTACTATGTGAGTTATTAAAATAAATATGGTATGTTATTCAATTAGGCAATATACTCCAAGGAATCCAAAACTCCTGTGTCAGTCTAAGTATTTGACATAGTAAGAAGACCTAAAACAAACCTTGCTTCCAAACTTTTGAACAATTAATCAAAAGTGACAATATTATATTTCCTGCTGTCAGCGCACTTCTCCAGAAGATTTCAGTCAAATAAAATATATTTTTGGCTGCTGGGCCATCAAAATTACACAACATGCTGTTGTTATAAACAGAAGAGAGAAATTTTAGATTTACTAATAAACATCCCACCAAGTATTCCACATTACTTCACTGAGTGGGAGCCTAATTCTGAGGTTGAAAATAGGCAGCCATCAGAATTTAAACTATGTGTATATAAAATATCTGTATGTTGGCCATTAAAAATTAGTTTTATTTTAAACATTAAAGAGGTCTATCTAGAGTTTATTCTTATTTAGCCTACTGGATAGTTTCGCTTTAAAAATGAAAAAATCAAATGCTGAACATTTTATTTAGTAAAGGTTAAGCACCAAAGAATTTTTGGGGTAATTGTCATAGCCAGGTTGCTCTCAGGGAATCTTTCAGTCAAGGGGAAGGGCCTGGCCTGAAAGGCCCAGTAGATGATGGGGCCACTTTCATTAAATAATTAGCAACAGTAGCCCAAGGGCTCCATACTCTTATATGAGTAGTGACTTTTTCAGTGAGTCATAGTATGGTGAGATAGGCAACCCCAAGTTTGCTGTAATTATATGGAGGGATGGAAGGGGAAAGGGTAAGCTCTCCATTTTCAGTGCTCATAGGCTTTCTTGATAGAGAAAGTTGGCAGATTTGGGCAAAGCTACAGTATGAAAAAGGAAGGCACAGAGGCATGATCTATCTCTTGATTCAGGAGTCTGGTGAAGAAAACTGGTATAAGTGTTGGTTATGTTGAGGAAGTATAAATATACCCATTTTCCCAGCTCTAGCTTTGAAGCTGGAAGTATTCTCTATTTAAAAGTACCAATAGTATGAAGTTAATTATGATATGATAGATTCCTGCAAAGTAAGGTGTTCAAATTGCATTAACTTTCAGGATTTTATTAGAAGATGTCAACAAGAAGAGAATCCTTGACTTCCCCAGCTATATACTGCTTGGTAATTGGCTTTATACTAGGTAGGACATCTTGATTGCCTAGCTGGTCATCTTCTTAAGTCTTACTGGTACTGGTAACATCTGATTAGCTGCTTAAGGGAATCTGCTTGTTATTTTTAGGCTATGAGGGTTGGATCAAACCTCAGGGTTCTCTTGGTGACTTTTGGGCCCTAATTCTCTGAATTCTGAGAGTTTGACCAATTAGAGTCAATTCCAATGGGTAGCATAGTGTTTTTAGGTGCCTCCTGTGCAGAAGCCCCCAGGGCCTTTATTCTAGTTTGGGAGGAATGGTGGCGTCAAAATTACTGAAACCTTGGTTGATTGTCAGAAAGCCAGGCATAGGTAGAGACATTGGTTGGCTTGATTGGAATACGGCTGGACCAGAGGGTAATGTCCACCATAGGATGGGTGCTAACTTGATAATATAGAAAATAGATTGCTCAAGCAAAGACCAGGGCCCTGAATTGGGCACCATAGTTTCTACCATTCCCGTCAAAGTAATGTAAAGTACTCCAAACAGTTGGGTGGACGTAGTCTTTGCCGCAGTGGGGGTCTCCATTGGGCAGTTGGGTTGTGGGGTTAAGGGCAGAGTCATGGGAACAAAGTAGGCAGGCAGATAATTGTACTTGTCTTTGAACAATCTGGGTGGCCTCTTGTACCACTTTCCTTCACGTCCTATGTATTCAATTTCTCTAGACCTTGCCAAGGGATTGGCAATGAGGATGGTCTCCAAGTCTTACTCCACGTAGGCAGGGTTGGGCGGGTATTTGGTAAAAAGCACATGTCCAAAGGGGGCTCCTGGGGGACATTATAGTGCCTGGGGAGGGTTGGCAGGTTGGTCTCCAGAGGGGGCGGTTGCCTGATGGTCTACTTGGCCGGAGTTGAGATGGAAGATCACTAAGACTAGAAATGGTAGGATTTGTTCAAACCAAAGGTTCATAAAACTTCATTATCAAAAATGACAATATGGTCATCACCATACTGCTGGGGCTTTTATACCACAGGGTTTTGCTTCTTTGATTTTTGCAGGGTTCAGGTTTGCAGACAAGGCACTGGCAGGGCATGGATCTTGGCTTAGAGTCTTGAGGGCGGCAGATCTAGGTTGTGCTTGCTCTGATGAATAGAAGTGGCAATGCTTTATTCCGCCGCCACTGTTCACTACGTCACCTGAGTAGTTCAATTGTACTACCCATTCTGGACAGAAGACTGGAAGCTGCTGGTGGTCATTGGAAGAGTTAAAAGTAGGTTTTGTTTTAACCTCCTTAAGGAAAGCTACAACCTCTGCATAGGTCCAGATCTTTGGTGGCGCAAGGTTGGCAGCAATCTGGTGACCATTTGGGGAATTGTCCTTGGGAAACTGGTGGGTCTCTAGGTAACTTGTCAACTTGGGTTTTCAATTTAACAGGTGGGCGGGTTCCTGTCCATTTTGTTTGACTCAATCAGTCTTTCAAGGGTCAGGGTTTGATTCCAGGGCCTTCAATGTTGATTTTGAACCTCCAGTATTGACACTTGGCAGCTTGACAGGTTTCTGTTACCCCTGTTTGGGGTCATCTATCCCTGGTGGTCCAGGGCTTGACCCAACTAGCAGTTGGGCGGTTTACTGTCCACTCTGGTCAACATAAGGTTTTCCCTGAGACCCGGGTTTTGATTCCCAGATTTTGAATACAAGTATTGAAATGTCATTAATGACATTGATGGAACACTAAATTAATTATGCTATTTTGGGATCAAAAATTCACACATGTGTGAACTAATGTAGAACAGTACTTTTTTGGGCTCATTTGGTGCCCTTGAAGTAATATAATTTTCTAGAAGTTAAAAATAAAATAAAAATTATTATACAGTAGTTTTCAAACCTGTTGAGATAAATGTAAGTTAGTCAGTTTAGAGTGCATGGACTCAGTCACAAAACAAATTTCAACTGGAACCAGTTGAAGGTTAATTTACTCAATAAAGCTTCCATTTATCTAAGGCCAGAAAACAAAAATAGTCAATCATACAACAAAAATAAAGTCAAATACTGAATTCCAAAAATGAGATAGCAAATACATGGAACTCAAATTCATAACATACACAATCCAGTCACTTGCTAAAGAATTCTACATCAAATTTGATTATATGTGTGGCAAATATTATAAAAACAGATAGCACATGAGGTTCAGTCACAAAAGTGATGAACTCAAACACAAAACAACTCATTTTTTGAAAATATTGTTTATTTTTGGAACTCAAATTGTAAATAGTGGATTTCAGGAGTGAATCCACCAAAATAATTTTGGGAACTAAAGCATTATTTTCAATGTCATGCTTCTAAATTTGATATTTATGTCTTAGAGACTGTAACAAATCCAACTGACAAAGTTGGATTCCAAAAACCCTCTATTGGATAACATATTTTCCCTTTTCTGTTCTTTGTCCAATCTTCTCCCTCATTTCATATTAATTATGGACTTTTTAAAGTTTTCCCTAAATACCTACCATGATAACTCTCTGAGAGTTTCTTGGTTTCCTAAAAAACTATAATAATGTTGCAACTGAACCAATGAGGGTCCAGTACTTGGAATTGGGATTGACAACAGTCCAATAGGAAAGGACAGAATAATAAGAATGAGGTATTGTTTATTGTAGGATATTGTGATTAATATACTGAATTAGGAGGCCACAAGGCCACAAAGGGGTGGCATAGTGGGGAGTTTCATGTAAGGTTTGGAGCCAAGGAATAACTCATGCGGGGATCAGCAGGTCAAATTGGCAACACTCCTAATTAGGATGAAGTGCCCGCCATTTGACATTGCCATCAGATTCACTCATAATGTTAGATACATCAAGGGGCAACTCATTGAGCGCCCCCTGTGTATTGTAAGATACGTTAGCAGGCGAGGTTTGAATCTCAGTTGCAATACCCCCCCTGCTTGTTGTCAGACACCAGGACTGGAGTCTGCGGAAGGTCTGGGAAGGTCCGCACAAACAACCTTTGTGTGGGGATGGCACGGCAGGGGCACAAGCAATTGTGGTGAAGTTTCTTGGTGTTTCCCTGGGCATCCTCAAGTTGGTATGTGTGGTTGTCATAGACAGCAGCTACCTTGAAGGGCCCTAGGTGGTTGGGTTCTAATTTGGCAGAATTGGGATTGAGGGTGTAGACGGGGTCACCTATGGCGTACCTAGCTTTGAGGTGTCTTGTCCCCCCTGCAATCTGCTTGTGTTTGATTTCTTGGGCTTTGGCGCGCCATTGGTCTAGGGAGGGAGTTGGCACTAAGGGGGGCTTGTTGGGAACCTTGGACCGTAGTTTCCCCTGTTCAACCCCTGTCAGACTGTCAGGTGTTCTAAAGGCCAGGATGTTAGGGCTGAACCCAGTGCCCCTGTTGATTTTTGCTTGCAGGATCAGTAGGACAGTGGGAAGATGTTCAGTCCACACAGTATTAGGGTGCTCTTGTGAGAGCTTGGCAATCAGTTGAACCAGGGAGCCATTTAACTCTTCCACGCGTCTGTTGGCTTGCAGGTGTAGGGGGTCATGACTATATGTTGGAGCGCGTTCTTGACGCAGTATGCCTTCACAACGTGTCCAACAAGTTTAGTCCGCCATCCGTGATAAGACGCTTGGGTTGCCCAAAGCAAGCCACAATTTCCTTGCCAATAAAGCGGGTAACGGTGGTAGCGGTGTGGTTGGTTGTGGCCCAGGCCACTGGCCAGCGCGTGAAATAGTTGATAGCAGTGATAATATACCTCTTACCCACTCTGTCTTTGGGAGGCGGTCCCACAATGTTAAGGGCCCACTGTTTGAAGGGTTCCGTAGCCTTGATGGGTAGGACAGACTTGGGGGGTGCAGTTTTGGATGTATTCTTTTCACACAGCACACACATCTCAAGGAGCTCCAAGATGTCTTGACGCATGCACAGCCACCAAACCTTATGTTTCATGATCTTGAAGAGGTTGCGCCCTCTGATGTGACCCAAGGTTTTGTGGTAGTGCAAGATGGTGTCTCCTTGTTGTGTGGTGGGAATATAAGGTGTCTTCTCACCTGTCTCTGCCCGGCGGCAGACGTTCCCAGAATTGATGATGAACTGACCTTTGTTGTCCTTCAGCTTGGAGATGGTGACCAAGTTAAGGCCCTTGTAGCGGGTTGCCTCAGGGCGCAAGTAGAGCATAGCCCAGTCTGGGTCCAGACCGTTGTCCCCAGTGATGGACGCTACATAGAGTTGTGAAAGAGCGTTGGCTGTGGCAAGTTCCTTTCCAGGCTTATATCCAATGCGTAATTGATAGGGGGATAGAGGTTCAACCCATCCTGCTTGGCAGCGTGTCAAATGGGACTGCATGTTGAAGTATTGGAGTGACTTATGGTCCGTCAGAACGCAGGGTGAGAAGGCTGCACCTTCCAAGTAACAGCACCACTTCTCAACACAGTGTACAATGGCTACCAGCTCTTTATCATGGATAGGATAATGTTGTTCCAAGTCAGTGAGCTTCCTGGACTCATATGCTACGGGGAGGAAGACACCATTGTCAGTTTCTACCCTTAGCACACCCCCTATGGCCCTGTCAGTGGCGTCAGTCTTGAGTTTGTACTGTTGATTTTTGTTGGGAAACTGCAGTACTGGTGCTGTTGTGAGCCTTTGCTTCAACGTCTCAAAGGCTTGATCTCTGGCGGGGGTCCAATGGAAGCGCTGTTTGGTATTGAGGAGCTTAGTAAGAGGTGCAATTAGTTCTCTGCAATTGGGGATGGACTTGCGTACATAGGCAACCATGCCCAAGAAGGTTCACACTTGGCCCACATCATTGGGAGGCGGCATGCTAGTGATTGCCTTGATTTTGGCAGGATCAGGATTTATCCCTTGGGCAGAGATGGTGTGCCCAAGGAATAGTAACTCTGACTTGAGAAACTCACATTTGGAGGGTTTAGTTTTTAGCTGGTTTTCCCAAAGGGTGTTGAGGACAGCACAGAGGTGTTGGAGGTGTGTGGATTGATCTTGACTGAAGACAATAATTTTGTCAAGGTACACAACCACACACTTTCCAATCAGTTCCTCAAAGGCTTTGTTAATCAACATGGCAAAGGTGGAGGGAGTGTTAGTTATTCCAAAGTTTATGACACGACACTCAAACAACCTGTAGCGTGTGCGGAAGGCAGTTTTTGCCTTGTCCCCTGGTGCAATGTGGACCTGGTTGTACCCTGCAGTGAGATCAATCTTGCTAAAGACCTTCACGCCTGCAAGTGTATCAAACAGGTTGTCAATCAGCGGCAGGGTGTATTTATTTTTAATTGTCACCTCATTTAGGGCGCAGTATTCTGTGACCAGGCAAAGAGACCCATCCTTCTTAGCTACAAAGAAGACCGCTGCCCTGTATGGAGAGAGCAAGGGGCAAATGAATCCCTTATCAAGCGCGTCCACAAGGTGCTGGCGGAGGATTTCATCTTCCTTTGGCGTGAGACGGTATAATGGTTGTGCTTTAGGTAACAATCCTTGAAGTTGTATAGAGTGCTGGATCTCCTGGGGTGGAGGTAGTTGTTTGAATGTTTCACTGAATAAGTCCTTGTACTCCTCAAGGAGTGCAGCTAGCGCTGGTGGTGGTGATGTTGACAAGGGAGGGACTGCAGATGGTTCTGCACGGATGACTTTGACTGAACATTGGTTAAAGTCTAGTCTCCCCCCTTGAAATTGTATGAGCCTGTTTCCGTCATTCTGACAAACACAGTGTCATGTAATAGCTTGTTTATTTCCATGGGGTAAATCTGAAAACCCACCCTGTTTCTATTGAGGGTGATGACAGAGGTATCCCAGTCAATGTAAGAGCAGTTATGCCAGAGCCAGTTGAGGCCAGCAATTACGTTGTGGCTGAGGCCTGCCATAATTGGCCCAGAGAGTTTAACCTGGATGTTCCCCATTCTTACGGAGAAGGGTACTGTCTTGTGGGTGATGGCAATTCTGCAGGAATCAGCTACACGTACTGCTTTAAATCTGCTGGGTACTTGGTCTAATTGCTGGGAGTCAGCAAATGCCTGATCTACCATGGTGTGATTGGCCCCAGTATCTACCAGTAACTTGTGGGTGTTCCCACTGAAACGGAAGGGATAGGAAAAGCGTGTTACTTTATTTGCGGAATGAGCGGCTTGCAACAGGGGGTTGTTGCTATGGACCTGATAGACGTCTAGGGTTTTGACCTTGTGAAGATTGTAGTTGCGGGAATTCTTTGCAGGCAAGGGCTGAGAGGGCAGGTCAGTTGGGGTTGTAAGGCCTCTTGTTGTTACAACCCCAGGCTTTTCCCTGGTCCTCGATTAGCGCTAGCTGAAGCTCCCCCTTGCGGGGGCGTTTAGCTGCACCTTTCTGCTGGCAAGGTTGGCAACGGCCCACTTGACCTTGTCCATTGCTAGGTGCAGGATGTGGTTGGGGTGGAGCATTGTTGGTGCGGCGGAAGCCCATTGAAGCCTGGTTATTGGCCTCTATAATGGCTTTATAGCAGTTGTCAATAGAGGTGCAGCAGCCAACGGGAACCCACTTGCAAATATGGGGCTTTAACCCATTGACAATGAGAGTGAGCAACATGGCGTTCCCATTGGTCACTGCTTTGGGGGCGGCAGCAAGGGCTTTTTGCCAAGTGGCAAGATACTCAGGGACAGAACCAGTCTGCTTGATGGCTAAGAGGGAAGTCCTAAGATGATGGGAGAGAAGGTTTCACTATATCAGGACTTGGCGGCGTCTTGGAAGCTTGTCCAGGTGACGTCAAACTCCTGGCTAGCCCAGTTGGTGAACCACACAGCGGCGGCCCCTGTGAGGCGCCCAGACGCGGTGGCAACCCACATGGGCTCAGGAACCTGGCAGATGCAAAGGCGCATTTTGGTGGACTGGAGCCAACTGACAATGCCAGCTCCTTTGACACCGCCATTGAAGGACTCTAGTTGGAGGTTGAGCATACATTGTGACTAATCTGACTGTAGCAGGGTGACTCTAGCGTCACGCTGCCTGAGGCGGAGCCAATTGTATACACTGGTAAGAACTAGCTGATCTTGATAGATGACATAACCTTTGGGAATGTCCCCATTGGGGATTGGAAGGAACATCTCTTGTTGTTGAGTAGTCATGCAGCCTGTACTCCGTTCTTTCTTGGGGGAATTTTGCTTTTAAAATAGGTCGGAACCTACTTCTGCTACCACTGTTGCAACTGAACCAATGAGGGTCCAGTACTTGGAATTGGGGAAGACAACAGTCCAATAGGAAAGGACAGAATAATAAGAATAAGGTATCATTTATTATAGGATATTGTGATTAATATACTGAATGGGGAAGCCACAAGGCCACAAGGGGATGGCATAATGGGGAGTTCCATGTAGGGTTTGGAGCCAAGGAATAACTTGTGTGGGGATCAGCAGGTCAAATTAGCAACTCTCCTAATTAGGATAAAGTGCCCGCCATTTGACATTGCCATCAGATTCACTCTTAAAATTAGATTTGTCAAGGGGCAACTCATCAAGCGCCCCTTGTGTATTGTAAGATACAATAGAAGGCAAGGTTCAAATCTCAGTTGCAACAATAAAAGAGTGATAAACAACAAAACCCCCCAGTTTGGCATAAAAATAAAATATTATGAAATTGATTTTAAATTACAAAAAAATTGTGCAGAATTATTTTCTCTTGTTTTTTGAGGAAATGCTTCAGACAAGCTTTTCCCAGATTATTTTACTCTCATTTGCAATTCTTCTGACCTTATGCAATAGTTACCAGAATCTGCGGTTGTCTCCTGCCTGTAACTGGTTTCTGTTGGCTATAGTCTCTGTGGTTTGGGGTCTGACATGGTACACCTTGCCAAATGCCTTTGTGGCAAGGTGGAGCACAGGCCCCATTTTTCATAGAGACTGGCTCAAAAAGGAGCACACACTTGAATAAAATTAATTTTCTAGAAATATTTTTTTGCTTTTCTGTTTTAACAGAATTTTTATTGATCTTTATTAATATGAGTTTTCAAGTGAAAGTAACACTTAATGAAATAAGCCTATTGAAAATATGAGATATCTTTGTTTGCAAATTGGCACGCCAACTTGTGGTCAATCTAGCACCAGACCACTGGGGTCTTTAGTGCTAGATTAACCACAATTTGGTGTGCCAATTTTCAAACAAAGACATGTCCTATTTTCAATAGGCTTATTTCATTAAGTTAAACTGGGTTCAATAACTGAGGTGTGTTTGGTCTGATCCAAGCACAAAGTCACCACATGTACACCCATTCTGATTGGCTCTGATAATGAGATATGTCCATTTTGGTATAAAAATAAAATAAAAATAGTTTATCTATAAAAATTATTTATTTTAATTTTTATCTCTCCATATATAACAGCATGAAACCTTGTAGTCACTACCGTTTATTTCAAATTAGATTTTTAGATTTCTATATTAATTTTTTGGTTATAAATGTGCACTGTTGATCATGAGTTTGGATAAATTTGATATTTTTATTGATTCTAATCACAAAACAGACACTCAGAATATTTATTTCCTTTTTGCATTCTAGATTTTATTCTTAATTAATACAGGTTAGTAAAAGTGTTATAGATTCATTCATGTGTTTTGATATTTGATATTTACATTGTTAGTTTCAGTTGCTATTAAGGCTTGTTGTTGGATTGAGTTTGTAACTTATGTGACTGAGGTTCATGTGTTCACTAAAAACATAGTAAACATAGTAGATGAGTAATGTGACTGAAACTCATGTTTTCTAGTGTTTGGTACAATTGTTGTTGAATTGTTAAGCATTTATCCCCAGTTTGAATAGTTTGTTGTATGACTGGACATTTTTGCCAAAAAGCGCTCATTTTCCGTGAAATTATCTTCTATTTAGATCTATCAAGTTGAAATTTGTTTAGTGACTGAGTTCATGCGTTCTAAACTTACTAATATATGTTTATCTCAACAGCTTTGAAAACTAATGTAATGGAAAGAGTTAAAAAATGTACTTTAAGTGCAATCTTATAAAAAAGTTCTTTATAATGAAAAAAGCTAACATTATTTTTCAAAAAACATTTACTCACTATCTAGCATATTTATGAAAAGAATTCAAAAAATTCTTATTTTTTAAAAAATTTGATCTAACTTTAACCCAAAAATTAAATCTACTTTAGTACCAAAATAACCATTTGGGCTATAAAATACAGGTTTTTAAATATAAAGATCATATAAAATTTTATCTATTGATTCAAATTTTAAATTCAGAGATATATAAAAAAATAATATACTTCACCATTAAAATATATAATATTTTTCAATGCTGTGGTGTTAATCAGAATCAACTCAGATTTAAATAAACTAGAATTGGACCCAAATCCAGTGTTAATTAATGAAAATTCATTGGTTTTTGTGAGAATCTTAGTTGATTTTTTAGCACCACAGATTTGAAAGCTACTATATAATAAAATATTAAATAAAGCAATTGTTGAGCTTATACTTCTGGGAAGTATAATAAACAAAATAAAGGGGAAGATTAAGAAGAGAATGATACTTTATTGAATATGAATATAGGTTAATATATAGTATCATGATAAGCCACATGGCGTCCATGTACATCATGGCGGTCATGGGGCTTATCTGAGTAATGTTCCTTTTGAGTCACAAGACTTAATCAAGTTATGTTCCATTTAGGACCTGGATTGAGTGATCCCTGTCATAGATGGTTACCTGATAATGGTGCCACTGGTTTATTGGCTGGGCGGTGGACCTCTCGGTGAGCCATTCAGTGATTTCCTTGGGGCGTTAATTCCCCAAGAGGGAGTAATCTAAGATGTTGCAACATCTCCCCCTGGGGTGCTGGAAGGCGGAGCCTTGGGAACCTTTTTGAGAGTATCTGGTATACGGGCTTGGTACTGATCCAGTTTGGCGTTAGGAACAGGGAGTCTTGAGTTTTGTTGGGCTGTTCTTGCCTTAGATAAACAAATTTGATCATGGTGCACACGTTTTAGTTCATTTTGAGCTCCAATCTCTTTGATCATGTAGGTGTTATTGGGTTTCACTTCCATGACAATGCCTGGTCCATGTAACCCTGGATCTAATTTATGTTGGTTGTGGTTGACAACCCAGATCTTGTCTCCAATTTGGAACCTTTCTTGTTGCAATGGGATTGTTTCTCACTGAACCCTTTGTTGTTCCATCATCTCTTGGTCTTTTCTGGCTTGTAGTACTTTTGGGTCATTGCTGTCTGATATCTTCTTTGGAAGTGGCAGTTGTGGTCCCGTGGTTGTACTAACAAGTGAAGGTTTCTGACCATAGACAAGTTCATAAGGGCTTTTATCTGTATTGCGGTTGACTTGTGTTCTTCAGACCATAAAGGCGGTTGGTAGCCTATCAACCCAGGGTTTTGGATTGTTGGCAGACAACTTACTGAGGGCTTCCACTAGAGAGCCATTTAGTTATTCTATGTGTCCCTTTGCTTGTGGGTGATATGGGCTGGCTGTGACGTGTTTTATTTCATTGTTGGCAAGGTAAATGTTGGTGTCAATAGTTTTAAGTTCAGTGCCTCCATCTGTGATTAAGAGGTCAGGTTTTCCAAACTTAGATATGATTTATTTTCCAATGAATCTTCTCACGTCATTGCCTTTGTGCTCTTTTGTGGCTTGTGCTACAGGCCATCTGGTTGCGTAGTCAATGGCTGTGATGATGTACTTCTTGCCTTTGATTTCACCCGGAATAGGTCCACAATATCTAACAACCATACCTTGAAGGACTGTGTGATGGATACAGGTACTACTGACTTGGGTGGAGCTTTAGTTTGAGCGTACTTTTCACAGACCTCACATTGTTCCAATACCTCTCTGATATTATCTAACATATTGGGTCACCAGTAGCAAGTCTTGAGGTACTCATGCAAGTTTCTGCTACAGGTGTGTCCCAAGTCTCTGTGATAACGGAGGATTGTGTCAATCTTTTGTTTTGACAGGACGTAGGGTACTGTGTCACCATTTGAAAGGATTTGGTGGAGGGTACCATATACAATTTTGAACAGATGTTTGTTCTTGAGGACTTTCTCTTGGATGTTCATTGGTGTGCCAGGTGGGAAACCTTCCTGGAGATTCCCCATGATTAACATAGGCCAGTCATGGTCACCATCAGTGCAGAGGATGTGTTTATTGTATAGCCTTAATAGGGCGTCTGCAGTAAGCATCTCTCTGACTGGCTTGTATTTTATTTGCATGGGATATCTTCATATGGGACTCATCCTTTCAGCTTGTCTTCTTGACAGGTGTTGTTGCGTTTTAAAGAATACCAACAACTTGTGATCAGTGAGCACCTTGAACGCCTGGGCTCCTTCTAGATAACATTGCCATTTCATGAGGCAGTGTATGATGGCAACCAATTCCTTATTGTGTATAGGGTATCTTTGTTTGCTGTCTGATAGCTTTCTGGATTCATATGCCACTGGGAGGAAGTCTTTCTGGGCTGTTTGGATACAGAGGAATCCTCCTATGGAATAATCAGAAGCGTCAGTTTCCAGCTCATAAATGCCCTTGCGGTTTGGGTATTGCAAGATGGGTGTGGTGACCATGTGTTCCTTCAATTGGCGGAAATGTTGATTTTGTAAAGGTGTCCAGACAAACTTGGTTGTTTTCCCTGTGATGACTGATAGGGGGCTGTTAGGGCGCCCCAGTCAGGGATGAACCTTCTTATGTAGGCTACCATTCCCAGGAAAATGCGGAGCTTGCTTTTGTTCCTTGGGGCAGGAATTTCTGTTATGGCGCATATTTTGTATGGATTGGGTTTGATGCCATCTTTGCTAATTATATGACCAAGGATGGGGAGTTCAGTTGAGAAGAACTTGCATTTGGATGGTTTGGAAATTAGTTGGTTTTCCTGTAGGGTACAGAGGACTGCACAGACGTCTTCCCAGTGTTATTGTAGGTTGGGACTGTAAATGATGATGTCGTCCAGGTAGATGATTGCTCTTTTCCCAATGTGTTTCTTGAATACTTTGTTCATGAAGGTTACAAAGGTACTGGGGGCGTTTGTCATGCCAAAGTTGAGGACAACAGATTCAAAGGACCCATATTTAGTTCAAAATGAAGTCTTTGGAATGTCTTCATGTTTCACACAAATTTGGTGATATCCTGCTGTCAAATCAATTTTTGTGAAGATTTGGGACCCCCCAGGGCATCAAAAAGGTCATCAATTAGGGAAAGGGGATACCTGTTCTTTATTGTGACCTTGTTGAGGTCCCTGTAGTCTGTGACTAGGTGGAGGCCTCCATCTTTCTTTGCCACAAAGAAGACAGTAACGCCAAAGGGTGACTTTAAAGGTCTGATGAGGCCTTTCTCAAGTGCTTTGTCAAGGTAGTCTTTCAAAGCATCATCTTCTTGTGGTGTGAGGCGGTAGATGGATTGTACTTTAGGCACACTACCTTTCAGGTTGATCTTGTGTTGTATGCCCCGGTCAGGGGGTAGCCTGGGTAGTGATTCTTGGAATACGGAGGGAAATTCATTGACTAGCTGGTCCCTAATTGGGTTTTGTTTGTGTTGGATTTCTGTGTTTTTGAAGTGAATGACTTCATATGTACATGTGCTCCAATAAATTTTGCTGATTTCAGTTTCTTTCTCCGTTTCCATGATTTTTACAAATATATGGTCCCTTGTGAGGGTATCAAGATGTGTTGGGTACACGTGATGGTGGAATTCTCCTCTCTGGATAGTGAGGGTGGCACTGTCCCAGTCTATGTGAGGCTTTGTCTTCTGCATCCAATCTAATCCAAGTATGACATTGTATTTAGGGATTGGAATGATGGGGCCACTAATTGTTGTTTGGACGTCCCTAATTTGGGCCTGGAAAGGTCTGGTCTCATGGGTAACTGGTGTGCTGTGGTTGTCCACCATGATGACTCTCTTGATGTTATTCAAATGGTAGGTAATTTCATGAGGTCGGCAAAACTCTTGTTAATGAGTGATTGGTTGGCTCTAGTGTCAAATAGTGCTGTGCCCTGGTATCTGCAAAAACGGAAAGGTTAGGTAAGGAGTTTATTTCCAGATTTGGCGGCAAACAATAGAGGGTTGCTGGAGGGGACCTGGATCATGGTGATTGAGTCCATGTCCTGTTCTCTGTACGAGTCTTGTGAAGAGGGGTAGGGCGGCTTGCCTAAGAACTCCCCTGAGCTTTTCCCTCCTTGTTGGTATCTTTGGTGCTGGCCTGGTTGACTTGTGCAGTGTGATTCCCATGTCATGGTTGGGTGTTGGTGGCTTGGTTGTTTTTCTTATTGGGGCGAGGCTCCCTCTTAACTGTGGGGTTTTCCTTGTGCTTGTTGCAGGCGTGTAGATTGTCAGATTCCTGAGCTGCGTGTTTTCCTTCTAGGAATACATCCTCAAGGTTCTTGCATCAGGTCATATCAAACTGACGTCTAATATGTGTAGGAAGACCATTGTAGAAGTCCAGCTGTGGCCCAGGTTCATCAAAGTTGATGGTGTTGGGCGCACAGTCACATAGTTCTTTGTATGCGGTGATGTATTCCTTGATGGTTCCTGTCATTTTGAAGGTTTGGAGTTTGGTCATAATCACCACGTCTGAATCCTTCATGGAGAACTTTTCAAGGAATGCGTCTTTGAACATTTCCCAGTTTTACTTCTGGTCAGGATGTTGAGCTAGCCATTTGGTGACAAAACGCAAGGCAGTCCCTGTGACAGGGAGGGCAATTTTGCTAACCCAGAGTCTTTGGGGGTACTCCATTTGTTTGAACTTGCTCTCAGTACTGTTGATCCAAAGAGAGGTGTTCTCACGGCGTAGCCCTGAAAAGGCGCCAATCTCAGCAGTACGTAAGCGCTGAAACACAATATTGGGTATCTTGGGTTGTGTAGGTGCTGTTGTGGCTGGCGTGGTAGGGAACAGTCTGCAGGTTTTGAGAGCGTTGTACTGGTCAATGAGTACAAGGAGATTATTGTATATGACAAGTCCTGGGGGTACATCTTGTCCTGCTTTGTAATCTCTCCAAACGCTAGGGAGTGACATTGCTTGGGTTCTTTTCTTGGGAGGAATTTTTCCTTTAAGTTGGGTAGGTATGGATAACCTACCTGTGCTATCACTGTCAAGTTTATACTTCTGGGAAGTATAATAAACAAAATAAAGGGGAAGATTAAGAAGAGAATGATACTTTATTGAATATGAATATAGGTTAATATATAGTATCATAATAAGCCACATGGCGTCCATGTACGTCATGGCGGTCATGGGGCTTATCTGAGTAATGTTTCTTTTGAGTCACAAGGCTTAATCAAGTTGTGTTCTGTTCAGGACCTGGATTGAGTGATCCCTGTCATAGATGGTTAACTGATAATGGTGCCACTGGTTTATTGGCTGGGTGGTGAACCTCTTGGTGAGCTGTTCAGTGATTTTCTTGGGGCGTTAATTCCCCAAGAGGGAGTAATCAAAGATGTTGCAACATAATTAAAATTTATTGTATACTAAGAAGCTGAAATTTTTCTCCCATAAAGTACAGCAGCAATCTTGCTTATCTGCTCCTCAAGCTTAGATAGCTTGTACTTATTCTTGAGATATGTCCTGATCTGTTCTTTTTAAACTCTGTCCTTACACTGTCTTTTATCTTTGAAGCCCTTACTTTCATATATCAAAGGGAGGAGACAGTCTTCCCTGTTCAGCCTTAGAATGCTTAAAAGAGGTGTTATATCTAGGATTAACACCAAATGTGGACTTTAGATGTTTATGCAAGACCTCCAGGCTGGATGTTTTATCCATTTCATCCTCAAGGACAGCCCCATAACAATTCCAACTGGCCTTTGCTGCTGGCTTGCCACTGCAGCTGACCACCTTGTGCTCCGCCCACTGTGGCTCATAGTGGTCAAAAAAGGGTTGGAACTCAGCTTTATGGCTCAAGGCATAAGATTCATTACAGAGAAGTTCATATCCTTGGCCAGCATTATCAGGCTTAATAAAGGCAAGATCAACAGACTAGTGGATCAAAACTTACATTTACCAGTTGTATCTTGTTGTGAGAGAGATGAAGAGGATCTAGCCCTTGAGGCATTGATTAATAGCCTGTTAGTAATGAAAAAACACCCTTATACCTTGCCATTGAAGGTTTTTACAAAGGCGTTGTATTGGGCTGTCTCATTATCCATGATAATTATTTTGGGATCAAAGCTCTGTCATGTTCCTTATCTTCAGCAGCTAGGGTGTCAGGGCCTGGAATGTCCTGGGAAACCAGCTGGCCTTCATAGAGGCCAAATAACCCACAGCCTGGAAACCTTTACCAATTGTCTCCCAGAAAGAGAAACCCCCTTTTTAATTTACAAATGGCCTGGGATTTAAGAGGCACATAAGCCTCAAATCCCTGGCTTTAATTTCATTAACAAATTTAGCCCTCTTAATTATCAGGAAATGATACATCAGGAGTGCAATTGCTTGATTACAAAATTGGGCGCTTGATTGCTTGATTGCTTGAGGGTTCTATAAATAGCAGCGGCATCTTGGCTTACTGTAGATTAAGCAAGGTTCCTGTTATACCAACTAATGACTATCCATCTCCAGGCCCAAGTACGCAAATTCTGGCTAAACCCGTAAGTTTAACTGAAATTGGTGCCATCAGATCTCTGGTGGCAAAAAAAGCCACATAATTACCAGATGGTATAATTAGTGAGGAGAAAAAGCCCTCCTCACTGTTGAAATCTTAAAATAAACGACTTATATGACCAGGACCCATTATTTTCTTGCATGAATTATCTATTTTTCTCTAATATAATTATTTTGTTTGCATCTATTTGTGAATCTACTACACACTATAAACACACCTATTCATTCCCACTTGGTTCAGCTCCCATCACTTTGATCAAACTGTCTAGAGCTCTTGACTTGGAGTTCTACCACTCCCACCACCTGAATCTATCTTCTAGCAACCCAAGAGTGACTATACCGCCCAGCATGAAGGAGATTCCTACTACTCCCCCTCCACCCAACGCGCCTCCTGCTCATGATTTCAGTAAGTTGGGGTTTGTCTATATCACAGTATTAGGGCTGGCTGACCAGGTTGTGCCCCATACTGGGAGTTGGTGCCCCCTAGCAACTGCAGTAAACTACCTGGTCAGAATTGCGCCTATTGTGTACATGGCCTTCCAGGCCTGGCCTGCCTCCCCTGTGGGAACCCAGCTGGACTCTAGTATGGGCCGTGACATAGGGTGACCTCATCTTTATCAGCATCATCAGGATTGGCCCTTGTTGATGGACCAGGATTATTGTCAGCCTTAATGGGAATAACCTTAAGCCCCTCCATAATAGCCTTTAATACTTTTAATTATAGTTCCTCTGAGGCTCCAGGAAGAAGAAAATAGTCAAAAAAGAGGGCTTTATTATCAAGATGGTATGTACCTCCCAAATATAGTAAAATAACTTGGAGAAGAATTCAAATTTACCCTTTTAAGGCCAAGTATTAGCTTTATACAGTTTCTTCATGTTTTATTGAGTGAAGTAACATATAATCCTTGTGATTGTACTACAGTCACTGCTGAGCGTTTAGCCAAATAAATGCTCCAAAATATAAAGATGTTCTGTTTTTGCTGTTTATTACATATAGATAGGTTTGTTAGGAATTCTTGAGAGAAAGGTTCCTAGAAACTGGATATCTATGTTTAATAAAAGAACAGAATATGGATGTTTAGTTAGGTTAAGCTAACTAAAAAAGAATTGAGGCAAGATTGGCCAAATCAATCTTGGAGACTAGGCATCTCAAAATGGGTTAGTTAATCAGGAAGATTAATTAATAAATACATGATATAATTAATGAGGAGTTAATTATATTAAAATGGCCTTGACTTTGTCAAGAAGTTTGGTTAAGGTTAACCATGAGAAAACCCCCGGAATTTGGGTTAAAAGCGCCACATTGGCAAATTTATTGGGTTAGAGGCGCCGCCACGCCACCTAATGAATTTGAGATGTGCCGCTATCAAATTTTCTCAGGAGCTGGGGCGCCACCTAGGAAAATTGCTGAGCGCCGCAGTGGCGCCTGGTTTGAGTTTTGAAGCAGTTTAATGGGTCTTAAAGGCAAAAAACCATTAAATGCAAAAATAACTAAATAAAGGCAAGGATGCCTAGGAATTCAGGTTTGATCAGCTGGTTCCCAGTTGGAACACTGATAGCTGAGTTTAGGATGTGCAATCCACAGGGTTTTGGCGCTGGGAGCTGGGGAAGCTCCGTGCCAAATTGGTACATTGGGTTGAATGGAGTCAGGTGACTTCTGCCCATTGTAGGTCAATTCTCATAGGTTGAGAATTGTTGGTGATCTTTCAGGTAAAGATCTATGTTGGATGACTTGAATGTCATAGACCACGTGACGCAAATCATTGGTTGATTCAGGAACTGGAGGGGTTTTCAGCTGTGTATGCCCCAAATGGTATATAAGCAAAAACAGTTAAACATTAATAAAATATATTCATTGTTGGTTTTGACACTTTCCCCTCACCTATTTTTCAATTGTCATGCCTTCTTTGTTAAAATTTGAGAGAGCCAAGTTTGGGGTCCTTTGTGTGGAAACCGCTGCCGCAAGAAAGGAGGTTCCTACAAGTACATTGGAAAAAGCTTGGGCCAGCCTGGAGGTCACTAAGACTGTTCCTGATGAATCTTTAGTAGAAGTAAAGGCTGCATTTGAAGAGCTGTATTCCAATTACTTTGCAAAGGAAGGGACTCCTGTCCAAGGGAACCAAATTTATGCTTGGGATGCTTGGAACTTGTTGGTAGGATGGGATGAAATCTTGCAACAAGTAAAAGAGATGGCAAATTGTGAAATTGAGGCGTTGAGAGCACAAGAGGAAAAAAGCGTTGAAATCATGGCTCATTGGCAGGATGACAATAAAGTGTTATCCAAGAAAATTGCCTCCCTAGAGGCAAAGCTCCTCAAAGCTTTGTCCCAGGAAGGTAACAGCAATAAGAGTCAAGGGCAGGATAATGGCAGGATGGACTGGTTAGGTCTGGATCCATCACAATCCTGTATTTTGCCTCAGGATTATTGCCATGAAGATGGAAATATTCATTGTCCTGGGTCATCTGTGGCTCAGGAGTAAGGACCTAGTCTTTTAGTTGTGAAGCACTTCTCCCAATTGGCTTTAGCTCTTGGATTTAATTTCAAATATACTTAATAAGTTAGTTACTCCAGGGACAATTTTAAGGGAATCTTTACTCAGGTGCTTGGTAGCCTTCATGCCGTTCAATAATGTAATTATTTGAAATGGGCTCGACTTGTACTGTTTATCATTCAGTTTGATGGGTAATAACATGCATTTTCCCCTTCTCCAAGGTAACTTTATCACAACTCTGGGCGTTTAGGTGTGAAGAGCATCATAGTTTCACATGTGAATTGATTTATATTTCCTTCTTGGTTTTGATTCAGCAGTTAAAAATATAGTCATCACTGACCACAATTAAACCACCTTTGACTGAAATCACAGGGAAATAATTTGGGAATCTCTTTGGGATCTTGAATTAGCTCAAAATTTCAAACATTATGTCTTTATTGGATCCCAGGTCCCAAGAGAAGAATTTTGAAAACCAGAATAGTATTCATGAGCTTCAACATCTCCATATCTATCAGAGTAAAAAGAAGAATAAGATGAGGAAGAGAAAGGACTGGAGATGGATTAAGAGTGGTTTTAAATTTAGGCTTTGATCTTCCTTTTGTCTTCTGTTTTTTGATGGGATCTTCATCTCTGTGAGATTCCTAACACTATGAGAGGTGGAATCATTATCAGAGTGCTTCTGAAAAGTTCAATACTGTAGATTCAGAACCTGTTGGGAAAAATTCAGGGTTGTCAAATTATTTTGCATGAACTCACCAACTTAATGGAGTAATTTTCATCCCAGAACAACTTACTTTTTTATATAAAGGATGAAAAATATTCCAGTAAGTTGGTGAGTTTACACAAAATAATTTGACAACCCCACATTTTTCCCAACAGGTTCTGAATCTAAAGTATGTAGAAGTTTTTTGAACATATTTTTAGCCTTTATATTGACCACTTTCTTTATAAAAAAGAATTTTTAGCCTTAATTGTGTTCTTGGTGAGAAGAAATAATAGGTTTTGTTTGGAAGTTAAAATTTACAGGATGTCTTAACAACTTAGCTAGCCTGACTAATGTCAAATTCTACATGTTCTATGTACATTAGTTTTCAAACCTTTTGAGATACCAAAAAAACTCAGTCTAAAAACAAATACAATTCAGTCTAAAAATGAAATCAAAGTGTATATAAGTCTATTTTAATTTAATATAAATTCCTTAATTTTTGATTTTGTTTTTAGACTGAGTTGTATACATTTTTAGACTGAGATTTTATGTTTATCTCAACAGGTTTGAAAACTACTGTACCAAGATATTGCAGAATAAAAAGTAGAAGAGAACTTTTAAAGTGTTATTTATATTAAGCTGGAGTAAAATCAGGCTAACAGCTGAAATCTATCCAAGTACCTAATAACTTTTTATCCAGCTGCAAGGTGTCTGTAACTATTTGTACTGCAACAACCTCTAGACTAACCTTTCAGACAGCTCTTGGTGTCTTCTTATGCAAGTGATCATGTTCTTTCTAGGTTTTCATATTCTAATTGTATTTCCTAGGTTTCTATCCACTGCTAGCCCTTCCAGGGTGTGCACAGCGTCTCAGCTACAGCCTGTGATCTTCCTGAACTGGCCTACTGTATGAGATAGGGGGATAAACTAACTAAGTTTGGCTCTCATCCTGGGGGAAGGATCCACCAGGACACCATCCAGTGCAAGACTGTTAAAGCCGCTCAAAGTGGCGTCCAAAGAGAGAACATAGCAGATAGTCAAGGAAAATAGGATTTTGAATCCATCAGGATCATACCACCAAGCAACCAGGAGGCGTGCTTGGGTGTGTGATCTTGGATGTTGGCCCTTTCTCTTGGACCTGAACACCTGGATCTACAGAGGGGGGTGTTGGGGAGTCCAAGCTTGGGGGTGTTGGGAGGACTGGTTGGAGGGCAGATAATTCAAGATCATTACAGATGAGGCTCCTTGCTAAGTTTTCACTAGTAACAAGGATATCCTGGGAGCATCCAGGGATGTCCTTGAACATGTGCATGAATTGGGTGGGGTTGCTCCCCACATGGTAAAAAGAATAGGAAATATGTCTCTGAAGTTCTGGAGAAGTAGTCCATATCATCACCAAAGCAGGTGCTAAGGTAAAGGTTACAAAATTTAAAAGAGAGACCAGCATTGCTCCAGGCAGAAGAATAGACATGATGAAATTTGAACTTTTCTGGAAGCAAACAGGTAAATTTGGAAGGCATGGGTACAAGGAATCTTTAATGCCTAAGATTTGAGGAGACAACAATCACAAGCTATACGCTTTAAAGCAAGCAGAGGTACTACTTTGAGCGTATAGGACAAGGAAGAGATGGTGAAGCAAACAAAAGACAAAATCAAACTTAAAGTAAGTAAATATAATAATTGCACTACTAAATTCAAGAATCAAACTAATTTTTTGAAAGCAAGCAGGATAAGTGTATATGCTATTACTAACTTCAATTTAAGAAGCTCCAAAAGAGACACCGCAAACCAGGGAAGGGTTGGAAGGTAAGGTATAATGAAAACTTCTACTAACAAAGTCAAGAACTAAAGGAGACACAGTACAAGGTCTCCAGGTCAAAACTAGGGAATAGAAAATTTTCAAAACTTTATTTGATAAAATGAGCAAGCAGGGGGCTTTCAGTCCCCTGTCTTGCTATAAGGAATGAGTTTGAAACTTAAGGTCACCTGGCCCAAAGGTCATGTTTGATTGGTTCCAAGAGAAATTTTGCAAGGAGGATCCAATGTGTTGGAAAGTTTTCTAATGATTCCAGCTTTAGCTCTGATTGGCTAGCATCAATGGAGTGTTTTAAGGCAGGATCTAATCCAGTTGGATTGGGATTTGTTGATTTAACAAAAGCGCGACCTGATTGGTTACACTTGATTTGTTTTAAATGTGGGCGGACCTAAGCCAACAAATAGTCCAAATTAATCAGAGATTCCTCCCAGGTGGAAAAATTAATCTGATCATTAGTGGTTATCACCTGAGAAGGATATGCCAGGACAAATTTCTTGTCAAGTGTGTGGGCTAAATCCTCAAGGGAGTTGAGAGGTTTGGCTGGATTTTGAACAGATTTCTTGGTGCGCCAAGAGAAGATGGTCCTATCCAGGGCTAAAGGGGGGAGTAACTTTACATACTGGTGGTTGTTAAGCTGCTTCTATTTTACGCGCCTCAGATGGCAGTGAAGAGTTATGCTGCTTTACAGAGGGTGTTTTGTAATTTCTCTGCCCTTATTAATCTGAACAGGCAAGATGGAAGAAGGCACATTCTTTTCTGTGATGTCACTAATCAGAGTTTCTTACTAGGACAAACTGATCTTCTGGTATAATAATTGAACAAATCAAGTAGGCAATCATATACTATATGATAGCCAAGTTGATTCAGTTTGATATTGAGTCAAGAGGTTATGGCATGTAATTTCCTTACCAATGGGGATTTTTGAAGGAAACTCCCAACATAGGAGCACAATCAACTATGTGTGCCTCATCTGGCTGATTTGGAGCTGAGTTGACAGCTATATCCATAGGTGTGATAGTTGTGATAAGCTTGATCAGCTGATGATTTTATGGTGTGCAATCAACATTTAATACTAATAAACTAGATATTATACAACATATAATTTTGAATCTATTAATATTTAACAAGAAATTATATGGTGTATAATATTCAAAATTTGAGGGCAATGATTATACTGATCATTTATGGTCAATAAGCCCAATCTCAAACTGATCATGTAGACTTCCAGGTCAACTTGTTGTTTCAGGGTTACAAGCTCCTTAGTGAGCTATTTTTGGTTCTTCTGTCCTGTTTCCAGGGGGTGAAATTCATTGTTCATCTAGAGTACCTGAACAACCTTATCCTCCTGCTTTTTTTCTGTGGCCCTTTGTGTTTTGGTCTGGCCTCTGGAGGGGATGTTAGTTGAGCCACCTCAAGCCAACATGTTGCTATATGCAGAGATTTGCCTAGTGTCACAGTAATTTTCATAATTCCAGGAATTTTCTGTCTCAATTGTAAATCCAAAGGCAAAAAGGGAAACTGCTCAAAATTAACAGAGTCAAATGATATATGCAAAACTGTTGATAGAAAGTGGGTGGCAGCCGCTTCAGTACCAGTTAAAGATTTTCTGTTGATTTGCAACCAGATGAGACAAGCCAATGTTATCTCTGAGCCATATGATACACTATCATTTCACAAAAAAAGTCCAGTAATTGAGCATCAAAGATTTCTTCTCTATTTACATACAGTATAGTTGGCAACTTCTGAAAGCTTAGAAAAGTTTGGATACAGATGATGGTCATGGAAAATGGGCTTTTTCAAGTTTGGTATATATGCAAGTGATGAGGAGCAGCTTCTGGGAAAGCTTATAAGATAGGGTTAGAGAAGAAGAATAGCTTTATTGATAAAAATTTAGGCTTATATACTATA